>CAUYQG010164269.1:0-48736 GCA_963574415.1 Tarsius wallacei
TGGAGTGCAGTGGCCGCTCCCGGCCACCGCAGCCTTGACCTGCTGGGCTCCGGCGGTCCTTCTGCCTCAGTCTTCCAAGTAGCTGGAACTGCAGGCATGCGCTACCACGCCCAAGTGGTTTTTTATTTATTGTAGAGATGAGGTCTCGCCAAGTTGCCCAGGCGGGTCTCGAACCCGCGGGCTCAGGCAATCCACTCACCTCAGCCTCCCAAGGCGCGGGATTACAGGCTGAGCCACCGAGCCCAGCTGACCTCTGTCATTTTATTGCTTTCTTCAGAGTTTAGTGCTTCCTTCAGAGTTATTGCCATTTTCATTACTCAGATGAGGATGCAAGTGCAGAGAGTTTATGACACTCACCCAAGGTCAAACAGCTGACAGTGGTGAAGCCTGACTTGGAGTCTAGGTCTTCCAGTTTCCTGAACTCATCTCTTTCCATAGTCCTTGTCTGAGGACTGCTGAAGAATGTGTTCCCATGTATTCTCCAATTCAATGGTCATTATAACCTTAGAAGTTCAGGGTGTTGTGTTCTTAGTGTCCCCATTTTACCGAAGGGAATGTCATCAAGGAGCTTAAATGATTTCACTGAGACCTACCAGCTGTTTAGTGTATGTTAGAACTTGTACCTGAATTCTCTAGGCTCTAACTTCCTCTCCTTCCTGCTATATTAAATATTAAAAGGCTGGGTGCAGTGGCTCAAGCCTGTAATCTCAGCACTTTGGGAGGCCGAGGCGAGAGGATTGCCTGAGCCCAGGGGTTCGAGACCAGCCTGGGCAACTTGGCGAGACCTTGTCTCTATAATAAATAAAAAAATTAACTGGGTGTGGTAGTGTGTGCCTGTAGCTCCAGCTACTTGGAAGGCTGAGGCAGAAGGAGTGCCTGAGCCCAGCAGGTTGAGGCTGCGGTGGCCGTGAGTATACCACTGCACTTCGGTCTGAGTGACAGAGTGAGACACCAACTAAAAAAAAAAAAAAATTTAAAGAACAGAATTTCCCATCTTTTCATCCTTTCATTCTTCCATCCAACCAGCCTCCCTCTCTCCCTCTCTTCCTCCCTGTCTCCTTTCTGGAACCTTCTATCCACCCACCCATCTTTCCAATGCCTACTTTGTAGTAGGTCCTGTGCTAAGTATAGGTATAGTACTATAGTGATGAAAATGTTCATCTACCTCCAGGAGCCTGTGGTGTGTTGAAAGAACAGACAACCAATTACACGATACAGTGTGGATGTAAATGTGGCAATAGACATCTGTAGATAGAGGGATATTAGGTCTGCCCACTTGGCTGGGGGAGGTGATGATACTTTGCCCCTGCTTGTTGAACACTTTGTTTTGAACAGTGTGTTCTGCGTGTATCTTTCAAAATCCCCTAATTGAATGAGGCACCTGCCTCTGTGGCATCCTCGTGGGCAGTGGCTGAGCAGGAAGTCATCCTCCGTGCGAATTAGGTTAATTTGGTGAAAATGAAATGAATAGCTCTATAATCTGGGGTGATGGAAAAGCCCAGGTAGCACAAGCCGCACTTGTTGCAGAAGCTGCTCATCGGATGGTGACCTTGGGCTCTAGCTGGTTACGTAAACCATCCTCAGGTGAGAACTAACCAGAGCTCACCCCACTCTCAGGGGCTGGGCTGCCTCTTCTCATTAGGATCCCAAGTGCATTTCTGGAACTGCCCAGACATGTAGAGAGGGCTCCTCTTCTGGAGTTCACAGGTCCTAGGAGGACCTAGGGTGGACTTCAGTGACCTGTGAATACTTGAAATTGAATGCAAAATGTTGTGTGTGTATGTATATGGTCTGTTTTCTGGGAGAAGCTTTCATCAGTTTCTCAAGAGGGTCCCTGAGTGAAATAATGTAAAGAACTAGTGATGTAGTTTCTGGTTCTTATCAAAGTGAAGTTTTGATTCAGGAAGTCTGGGGTGAGACACAGGACTCTGTTTTTTAAATTTTGTCTCTAGATTTCCAGTGGTTCTAAAGCTCTGTCAGTCTTGGGAACCATTGATTGAACTAGAACGCAACTCAAACTTTAATAATAAGTCTATGAAGCCCTTGGGGGTCCTGTTAACATGAGAGATTGTTTCAGTAGGACTGAGGTGGGGCTACACATTCTATATTTCTAACCAGCTCCCAGAAGATGCTGCTAGTGGGTGGATACACTTTGAGAAGTGAGGGTCTAAAGGTTTTGCTTAGGGCAGTCATAGGACACTGGTTAGATGCAGACCACATCCAATTCCTTTGCTTGGGATTCAGGCTAACTACTCAAGCCACTTTCCTTTGAGGAACGCTATTAGAGGGAAGTTAAGAGATTTCTTGGGGAGTGTAGAGTATATCACAGCCCCAAATTCCATTTCTAATGGCAGAAGGGAAAGTAGAAAGAATAAGTCTAAAGTTGGATAGATTTATGTATAAATCCTGGCCCCTGTATTGAGCGTTTCTGTGTTTTATTAGGGATGACAGCAGCTATACGTAACTGAATGATTGACTGACAGTGGCTTAAACCAATAATGGCTTATTTTTTCTTTTTCTTTTCTTTTTTTTTTTTGAGTTGGAGTCTCACTCCATCGCCCAGACTGGAGTGCAGTGGCCGCTACCGGCCACCACAGCCTCGACCTGCTGGGTTCCGGCGATCCTTCTGCCTCAGCCTTCCAAGTAGCTGGAATTATAGGCGTGCGCTACCACGCCCAGCTAATTTTTTGATTTATTGTAGAGATGAGGTCTCTCCAAGTTGCCCAGGCAGGTCTCGAACCCGTGGGCTCAGGCAATCCAGTCACCTCAGCCTCTCAAGGCGCAGGATTACAGGCTGAGCCACCGAGCCGGCGGCTTATTTTTTCATGCATAACAAAAAGTCTTTTGGTCGTGCTGGGATTCTTGGGTCATTGAGGACCAGGATTCCTTTGTTCTTCTGCTCACTCTCTCTAGCATGTTACTCTTGTGGGAGAAGATAATATGTCTCCCAGCCTCTTGTCAGCATTTTAGGCAGGAAGAAGAGGGTACTGGTCGGAATCATGGTGCCTACACATCCCTAGCTGCAAAGAATGTTGGAAAACTATTTTGAGCATTTCCAACATCTGTTCTGGAAAGCAGGTTTCAGAAATGTTATCAGGTCAGCTTTTGATGTTATCTGCCACATCATGTGATTCTAGGCAATTCACTAAAGCTCACTGAGCATCAGTTCCTTACAGCAGTGGTTCTCAAAGTGTGGTGTGAAGTTCTCAGACCAGCAGTAACAACATCACCCGGAAACTTGAGTCCCACCCCATACCTACCAAATCAGCAAGTGTAAGGGTGGAGTCCAGCAATCTGTGTTTTAACAAGTCTTCGATTTGGATACTCACTCAAGTTTGAGAAACACCACCTTAAAGATTTCTGGGAAGACTAAATAAGATGATTACTTCGGGCACTTGACACTCAGAGAGTGCTCATAACTTATAGCTTGGGAAATCACATCTTAGATTAAAACAAACTGTGAAGTCTATTTTATGGAAATGCTGACTTGGAGTAATAAGTTTAGAAAATATTTAATAAAGAGGCTGGGAACGGTGGCTCATGCCTGTCATCTCAGCATTTCAGGGAACTGAGGCAGGAAGATTGCTTGAGCCTGGGAGTTCCAGATCAGCCTAGGCAGCATAATAAGGTCTATCTCTGTGAGAAATATAAGCCGGGCTCGGTGGCTCAGCCTGTAATCCCAGTGCTTTGGGAGGCTGAGGTGAGTGGATTGCCTGAGCTCGCGGGTTCGAGACCCGCCTCGGCAACTTGGTGAGACCTCATCTCTACAATAAAATCAAAAAATTAGCTGGGCATGGTAGCACGCGCCTGTAGTTCCAGCTACTTGGAAGGCTGAGGCGGAAGGATCGCCGGAGCCCAGCAGGTCGAGGCTGTGGTGGCCGGGAGTGGCCACTGCACTCCAGTCTGGGTGATAGAGTGAGACTCCAACTCAAAAAAAAAGAAATATAAAAGTTAGTCGAACATGGTGGTGCACATGTGTAGTCCCAGCTACTCGGGAGGCTGAGGTAGGAGGATCTCTTGAAACCAAGAGGTTGAAGCTGCAGTCAGCCAGAATTGTGCCACTGCAATCCAACGTAGGTGACAGAGTGAGAACTGGTCTCAAAAAAAAAAAAAGAAAAAGAAAATGTTCAATAAAGAATTTCCAAGATTTGTTCTAACTAGTGTATCACTTCTCCAGTCCCTAGAATCCTTTTGAGAATCTGTTAATCAAGGGCACACTTTCTCTCTCTCTCTCTCTCTCTCTCTCTCTCTCTCACACACACACACACACACACATACACACAGGCTACGGAGTTGAAGAAAGTTTGAGAGAGTTGGTGATTCTTTTATTTGTTAAAAGTTATAGCTTTATTGAGATCTAATTCACAGACCATAAGATTCACCCTTGTAAGTACACAATTCAGTGGTTTTTAGCATATTCACTGAGTTGTACAACCATTATCACTATCAGACTTCACAACATTTTTATCACTCCTGAAAACCTCCTACCCATTATCAATTGCCCTCTAGTCTCTGCCTGACCTCCTCTCCTTGCCTCTGGCAACCACGAAACCACTAATCTCTCATCTGTTTCTAAGGATTTCCTCTATTTATTTGTTTGTTTACTTATTTAATTTTTTTTTTTTACTGACTCATTGACTAGGAGGAATTCCAAGATTAATAATTGACATCATTGATGAAGATATCAAAATGATAAGACTAAAATCCAACATGAGTTCATCCTGTGATATTGCTGCCAGTGAAAACAGTAACAACAATGATGATATTGTTTATTGTTGTCAACAAAAGTGGTTCTGCTGTTCTACTGGGAATGAGAACCCTTGGGTCAATTATTATACATCTACAGCTTTAAGTTTCCTCTGGAAGGTGTAGAAGCTGAACTTCCCTAGATGGTCTCTAGGGGCTTCTGGTTCTGAGAGACTAACTTGCTGTTTTGTGCTAGTTGGAGCCAACCAGAAGTTCTGTCACAGCTTTGGGTCTTGTAATGTGAGTGGGAATGACTGGTGGACGTCCATTGAGGTGGAAGTAGATGGCCAGGATCGGGAAGGGCCTGAAACCCTGGCAGAAGAAACGGGTGTGTTACTTTGAAGGAAGGGAGAAGTCGGAAGTACAAGAGCCTTGCCTCAAAATCTCTCTCCTGGGTACAGGAAGCAGATAGATTCTATGGGGCTCACAGGCAGAGCCATGACTAATGAAAGAAGTTATATGGTCAGGCACGGTGGCTCACGCCCGTAATCCCAGCACTTTGGGAGATCAAGGTGGAAGAATTGCTTGAGGACAGGATTTCAAGATCAGCATGGACAACATAGCAAGACCTTGAATCTAAAAAAAAAAAAAAAAAAAATTAGTGGGCATGGTGGCTGGGGCTTGTATTCCCAGCGACTCAGAAGGCTGAGGTGGAAGGATCGCCTGAACCCAGGGATTCAAGGCTGCAGTGAGCTGTGATTGTGCCACTGCACTCCTGCTTGGGCGACAGAGTGGGATCCAACTTAAAAAAAAGGCAAAAAGAATGAAACTGGAGATCAAACAAGGGAAGGGAAACCCTACAATAGTCAGAGGTATCAAATGAGGAATGGGTCATTTTGACAGGTAGTGAGTGCCCCATCATTGGAGTGATGCCCTTGGAATGGTGATTCAGTAGACAATGAGGACTAGAGGACTAGATGATCTTTCAGGTTTTTGCCAAAAATATGATGTTGCAGATCTGTGGAGTTTGAGATGAAAGAGAAGCAAAATCATTTCCTCGGCCAGGCATGGTGGCTCATGCCTATAATCCCATCACTTTGGGTGGCTGAGGTGAGAGGATTGCCTGAGCCCATGGGCTCGAGACCAGCCTGGCAACTTGGTGAGAGCCCGTCTCTACAATAAATCAAAAAACACCTGCTGGGCGTGGTGTTGTGTGCCTGTAGTTCCAGCCACTTGGAAGGCTGAGGTGGAAGGATTGCCTGAGCCCAGCAGTTTGAGGCTGGCAATGGCCAGGAGTGTGCCACTGCACTCCCGCCTGGGTGACAGAGTCAGACTCCAACTCAAACAAAAAAATATATAAAAAGAAAATCCTTTCCTCTATCTTCCTTCCATGGGCAATAGCCTGTGGCAAATAAGAAAACTTTCACTTGGACCTGTCATCAGTCTCTTTTCTCACTGGATTTTTGTTTTGCAAATAGGGGGTTTCTCCATGAATGCACGAAGAGAACAATTTTTCTGTTGGCGTTCTTTCATTATTGAGGCTGCCAGGTTTCAGAAACAATCTCTATGTCAGTGTAAAGAGAGAACAGTATGTAGACAGACCACTGCCGCACAGGGGGCCAGGGGCCTTCGTGGTGGCATCTACACAGCCCAATGGGAACCAAGGAGGCCACCCCATACGCTTAAGGGCTGAGCCATGTGGCTGAAGTTTCTGCTAGCAAATCTCTCCCTAGGTCCTTGGAAACCAGGCTGGATAAGAATGATGATGGTGGGCTGGGCGTGGTGGCTCATGCCTGTTATCCCAGCACTTTGGGAGGCCAAGGTGGGAGGATTGCTTCAGCTCAGGAGTTCGAGACCAGCTCAGGCAACATAGTAAGACTCCATCTCTACCAAAAATTAAAAAAAAATTATGGGTGTGGTGGTGCATGCCTGTACTCCCTGCTAATTGGGAGGCTGAGATGAGAGGATTGTCTGAGCCTAGGAGGCGAGGTTGTGGTGAGCTGTGATTGTGCCACTGCACTTCAGCCTGGGTGACAGAATGAGACCTTGACTCAAACAAATAAATAAATAAATAAATAAATAAATAAAAGAAAAGTCACTTTAAAAAAAAGAAATAGTGGTTAAATAGATGAGGCACTGAGTCTGGCCAGGCCCTGTTTAAGCACTGACTTGTTTCATCTACTGGAATCCTCATGTCAACATTATGAGAAAGCTACTGTGATTACTGTTAATTTACTATGGCAGGAATGGAGCCATCACACAGCTAAGTAGTCCATCAGGGGTGGACATTGCAGGTGGAGGGGAGAACACATGAAGGATGGCCACAGCAGAGCTTGAACAGGTAGGGAGGCTCACTTTTCCGCATGGCTGAGCACTGGCTGTGGGCAGGTGGTGAGGAGTGCGTGGGAGATGCCTGCCCAGGGGAGCACAGGCCAGTTCTTGAAGGACCTTGTGTCTTCTTCTCTGAGACACCTGACTTTCACCCCCTAAGACAGGCAGTGAGCTTGCGCCTGTGGGACGTGGGTTTTCCTTGACTTGCCAGTCCTTCTTTCTGTCCCCAGGGTCTGACATCCCTCCCTTGACCTTCTCCTAACAAGTGGGTGGTTGTGACTCTAGCAGGGCTCAGGAGGCACTGAGCAGGCCTGTGTCACCTGACCTGGCCCTAAGAAACTTCACAGGCAAGGCTTTCAGTTCCTGGGCCTGACTGCTATGAGGTGAGCCACCTCCCAGCAGGGCTTCCAGCTGTCTGGTCCTCATGGATGGAGAATTCTACTCCAGCTCAGCTTTCCAAACCACACACAATTCAAAGACAAGGCTATATAGGAGACCGGTCTTCCTTTGGGGGCCCATGAGAGCATCTGGTAATTTAGGCTCTCAAAGACTCTTCCTAAAAAGCTGGGCTGTTCAGGCATCTACTCCCAGCAATCGCCATCTTTGGCAGGCAGCTTGTGGAATAGAAAGAGTTAAGGCTTTGGCGCCAAATGGGCTAGGATTCGACTACCGGTTAGCCCTGTCTACCTGTGGGGCTTTGAATGAAAATATCATTTTTCTTTTTGAAAACTAGGACAATAATGCTGGGTTTGTGAGATCAAAGACATAAAAAGTATAGACAGGAGGTGTTGGGACCCCAGGTTTTTAGTTCTTCATTTTGTATTATTATTCTTTTTTCTTACTTTCTTTTTCTGGGGAGGGGGTCAGGGTCTCACTTTGTTGCCCAGGCTGGAGAGCAGTGGTACATTCGTGACTTATTGCAGCCTCAGGTTCTTGGGTTCAGGCAATCCTGATGCCTCAACCTCGAAAGTAGCTGGGACTACAGGTGCATGCCACCATGCCTGGCTAATTTAAAAACAAAATTTTTTTTTTGTCAAGGCACATTGGCTCAAGCCTATAATCCCAGTACTTTGGGAGGCCGAAGCGAGAGGATTGCCTGAGCCCACAGGTTCAAGACCAGCCTAGGTAGCATGGTGAGACCTTGTCTCTACAATAAATCAAAAGAATTAGCCGGGTGTGGTAGCATGTGCCTGTAGTTCTGGCTAATTGGAAGACTGAGGCGGAAGGATTGCCTGAGCCCAGCAGGTCGAAGCTGCGGTGGCCGTGAGCGTGCCACTGCACTCCAGCCTGGACGACAGAGTGAGACTTCAACTAAAAAAAAAAATTTTTTTTTATAGAGATTAAGTCTTACTATGCTGCCCTGGCTGGTCTTGTACTCCTGTTCTCAGGCGATCCTCCCGCCTCTGCCTCCCAAAGTGCTATGATTACAGGAGTGAGCCACCGTGCCCAGCCTGCATTATTATTCTTAGCAGAGCCACTAACAGAGTGTCTTGAAGAAGCATCCCCTCCCTGGGACCCAGAGAGTGAGTGGAGTTTATGATGGTCCCCTGGCTGTTGGGTCCACCTGGTTTCTTGGGCAGACAAATGTTTGGACTGAACTTCACCCTCTGCACAATGAGGAAACTTGTTTTAAAGGCCTCACTTGTCAAAAAAAAGCATCATAAAACAGACTTAATGAGACCTCTGGATACAGTGGGGCCATACGACTGGCTGCTTGGGGCAAAGGGGGCTGGAATTCAGGCCTCTGAAGGCACAGGCCGGCCGCTCTGCACTCCTGGCTCATCCCATCCTGGCCGTGTTCTGTGCTCTCTGCCCGCCCCTCCTTTAACTTCCCTGATAAAATGCTTACTTGGATATTGTTCTGAGATGATTGATTGTTAAATGCCCTGCAAATAGAAAACCAGGCTGCTAAGTCACCCTCAAGTCCAGGAAATCCTCTGATGTTCCAGTCGGCTTCTTCTGAATAGAAGCAAAGCAGCAGAATCCATTCAGGCCACGCCCTTCACTTTTAAAATGGGGAGACTGAGTCTTGAAAGGGGAAATCACTTGCATGTTATGTATATTTTACCACAACCAAAAAAAGAGACAAAAAGGAGAAAAGAAAAGAAAGAAAAATGAACGGAGAGGCCCCTCTAGACCCAGGAGGATGGTTGACTTCCTGGAACTGATGCTGAGTTGAAGCCTCTGGATTCTCTTCCTCCCTCTACCTCTTGGCTAGGTGGTCACTGATCCAGGATTCCATCTCAGGAATTTTAAAGACGAGCACACTGTGACCGGGCATAGCAGCTCATGCCGGTAATCCCAGCACTTTTGGAAGGCCAAGGCAGGAGGATTGCTTGAACCCAGGAGTTCAAAATCAGCCTGGGCAACATAGGGAGACCTCGCCTCTACAAAAAAAGTAGGCCGGGTATGCTGGCTCACGCCTGTACTCCTCTCAGCATTTTGGGAGGCGGACGAGAGGATTGCCTGAACCCAGGGGTTGGAGACCAGCCTGGGCGACTTGGCGAGACCTTGACTCTACAATAAATCAGAAACTTAGTCAGGTGTGGTGGCGCATGCCTGTAGTTCCAGCTACGTGGAAGGCTGAGGCAGAAGGATCACCTGAGCCCAGCAGGTTGAGGCTGTGATAACCATGAGTGTGCCACTGCACTCCAGCCTGACAGAGTGACAGAGTGAGACTTTGACTCAAAAAAAAAAAAAAAAAAAAAAAAAGCTGGGCATGGTGGTGTTCACCTGCAGTCCCTACTTGGGAGGCTGAGGCAGGAGGATCACTTAAACCCAACAGTTTGAGGCTGCAGTGAGCTGTGATCATGCTACCTCTCTCCAGCCTGAGCAACAGAGCATACTGAGGCCAAGGAAATGAAAGATACCTTACATCCTGGACTCTACTACAGAGACAGAGGAAACCGCCAATGTCTACCTACTACCCCTGACCACTGTTTGCCTGTGGTCAGCTTCTGAACGCGTAAGTCTATTTGTTAAACTTTGTGACCCCTTACACTATTAGGAAAATTTAGATTTCAAAGTGAGGGAGTTATAGGGGATGTTTTGGCCTCTCCAGGACTGAGAGGGCAAGGATGGGTGTTTCCTTGTTCAGTTGGCTGCTCCAGGCTGAATCCCGTATTTCCTTCCTTATCTCTTTGCTTCCCGCTCCCTATAGGCTTCACCCTTTTCCTGGTACATAGTGGGTGCTCCATAAATATTTGCCCAATGAATGAATGAATGAACCGCATTATGTGTTGCCTTGTGTGAACACGCTAGTTCCTCTGGATGCTGGCTCCTGCTTCTCAGGGACAAGGCCTTCTCCTTCCCTTCAGCCTGCAGGGCATGGCACAGTGCCCTGGCTGGAAAAGGCATTCTGTGGGCACACGCTGGACAAGTGCATGCATGGCCTTCTTTTTGGGCTGCTGGTGCTGAATCGCCTGCTTGGTTTGGACCATATACAAATTTGGGGCCTGCTTCTGGAAACGTTCTCATCTTTGTGCATTTACAAAGGTGTTCCCGTTTTTATTTTTTTTTCTGATCTCACAGCCACCTGACCTCTGCAGCAGCGTCCTTGTTATCTATGAGTGAACTCAGCCCTCTGAGCATCCTGGAGGCTCTGACCTCACTGAAGGAGAACTGGAAACCAAGGAAGTGGCTAGAGGTGTGGGTGGCAATTCAGTGCCAGGGCAAATGGGTCTTTGGTCAGGAGGAAATGCAGACAGTGACTGTGGAGTGATGCTCACTACACGGTGCTCGATAACCTCGAGAACACTGTGCTCATTCCCTGAATGTGTGGGCTGATATTAGTGAAAATTGGTTAGAAAGAATTAAACCCATTTGTAAGTATTGGAGATATTGCTCCTGCAAACTCTTAGCAGGAGTAACTTTAGCAAGTGAGAGAGTGCTTTTTTTTTTCCCCATGTAAGAAGTCATAGGCAGTCCAGTCTATGGTTTGCATGTGTCATAGTGTCGGGGGCCCAGACTCCTTTTATCTTATTGTTATTCTCAAGGTCACCTCATGGTCTAAAATGCCTGCTGGAGCTCCAGCCATTAAATCTGCATTCCAGAAAGCAGGAAGGAGGAAAGGTAGAGATCAGAAAGAGTACATTTTAGGTACATTTCCTGGAAGCTGTATACAACTTTTCCAACTATATTCCATTGGTTAGAACTTAGCTGCTTGGTCAAACACAGTGGCAAGAAAGGCAGTAATTTATTTTGGGTGGTCATGTACCCAGCTCATTTCCTGGGATTTTATTACTGAGAGAGGAGGGGAGAACCAGTGCTGGAGGGCAATTAGAGTCAGTACCACAGATCTGAGCTTGTCAGTCCTCTATTCTGCCCTTCCAAACCTCTGGGCCAGGTGGTATTATCCCTGATTTAGTTTTAAGGAAATGGAATGGCTTAACCCAGGTCACACAGTTAGGTATCAAAGGGTCTGAGATTTGAATCCAGATTTGTCTAGAATATAAAATCTGAGTTGTTCTCGTGTCTAGAATATAAAACTGAGTTGTTCTCATGACCTGCTTTTTTTCTTTTCTTTTCTTTTTTTGAGACAAGGTGTCACTCTGTCTCCTAGCTCAGAGTGCAGTGGCCTGATCTGGACTCACTACAGCCTCGACTTCCTGAACTCAAGTGATCCTTCCATTTCAGCCTCCTAATTAGCTGAGACTACAGGTGTGTGCCACCACACCTGTCTAATTTTTAAATTATTTGTACAGATGAGGTCTCACTATGTGGTCTAGGCTGGTCTTGAATTCCCAGGCTCAAGCAATCCTCTCATCTCCGTCTCCCAAAGTGCTGAGATTACAGGCGTGAGCCACCGTGCCCAGCCTGATTTGCTTTTTGATTACTGTAATGCTTTCCTACAAGCAAGACTACCTGCGTGTAACTCTGGTAGTCCCATGAGCACAGGAAGTCGACTGTTCACCCGTGTGCTCATTCGGCCCATATCTGCTTGAGTGCCTGCTCTGTACCGCTCACCCTTCTCCTGCTTGGAGGACTGGTCACTCCCCTGCATCTCTTCTCTTCCTTATCTCTGTATTCCCAGCATTCCTGCAGGGTCCAGCACAGAGCAGATGCCCCGTCATTGTTGCTGAGTGAATTACTTCATTAATTCAGGGAGTTAATCACAGCCCCACTGGTACCCTGGACTTCCTTGGGTCACTGTTCTACGTGTCCTGAAGAACCGAATCCTTCTACATACAGATACACAGAGACTTCAGAAATCCAGCCCCTCCTGTGCCATTGAGGCTCTTCCCTGGTCTAGCTGTGCCGGGTAACCAACTGAATCCTGGGAGGAAGAAAATGCTACCACGTACCCAGCACTCTGCTAAGTGCTTCATCTAATCACTCCCATTCTGCCGGACACTCAAAACAACTTTTTTAGGAAGCGGTATTCCCACTTTGCAGGTGAGGGGACTGAGTCTCAGAGTGGGTATGTGATTTTCCAAAAGCAGACGAGGGGTGAAGGTAGGAAGCCAACCCTGGCCTGTCTGACTCCCAATCTTCCTTCTGTACACCATTCTCATATCTTCTTTTCAAATCCTTCCAGATGGGATGGGCCAGTCACGGAAATAGGTGCTTAGCATTGTCCACAGCAGCAAGGACCCAGGACCCAGGGAAAGACTCTTCGAAAGCCTGGTTTGCTTTGGTCATATGCGATCCAGGCACCCCTCTTTGACCCCTGCCCCCAATGCCCCCCCCAACTTTCTGTTTGATTTCCTGACATTCTGATTACATTTTTCCAGGGAAGTTCCTGGGATTTTACCCCAGTCCCTCAGTGCCTCCCTCCCCCCCACCTTTCCTCTTGGCAAACCTTCCCCATTAGCCCAGATGGAAAAGGAGGCGTCGCCAGGCTGAGGGGCGAGTATAAGGCTGCCTGTGACACTGGGACAGGACTCAGGCTTCGCTGGCAGAGCCAGAGGAGGCTGGCTCATAGGGGCCTCCAGAGCCAGGAGGAGGCTGGCTCAAAGGGGCCTCCAGCCCGCGAGGGAGAGGAACCGCTCCGCTCGACTGCAGCACACGCGTCAGGGGCAGCTGTCAAGTCTCGGGGCTGCCCTGCGTCTTTACAAAGGACTTTTCCGTCAGTCTTTTATTGCCTCTGACCCACGCCAGCCCCAGAAGGGCGGCTCACAGTGAGAACTCATTTCACAGCCAGGGAGAGGAGGTCCTGCCAGTTGAAAGGAAGGCTCTGGATCCAGAAAGCCAGCAAATGTCAGAGGGGCTTTGGGTGTCCTCTGGGCCCTGCTCAGATCATCCATCTGTTCACACATTTCCAGGAAGTTCTTCATGACCAGACCCTTTTCTGCCCACGCGTCCTCCTCCTCGCTGGCTGGGTTCTAAGCATGCTGGCTTTCTTTTAATTCCTGGAACCCTCATGCTTGCTCACGTCCTAAGGTCTTTGTCCCAGCCGATTCCCTGCCTGGAAATCTCTTCTTATCTTCACGTCTCTCATCCCTTGTCTTCAAGATCTCAGCTTAATGACCTTTTTTTCAAAAACCTTCCCTGGGTGCTCAGTATAGGAGCTACCCAGGTTCTCTCCATCATAATGTGTGTCTTTTATGTATTTTCTTTTCTTTTTTTGAGTTGAGTCTCATTCTGTCACCCAGGCTGGAGTGCAGTGGCATGCTCATGGCCACCACAGCCTCCACCTGCTGGGCGCAGACAATTCTTCCAGCTCAGCCTTCCAAGTAACTGGAACTACAGGCGTGTGCCACCATGTCTGGCTAATTTTGGATTTATTGTAGAGACGAGGTCTTGCCAAGTTGCCCAAGGGGTCTCAATTCCCTTGGCTCAGGTAATCCTCTCGCCTCCACCTCCCAAAGTGCTGAGATTATAGGCGTGAGCCACCTCACCCAGCTTTTTATTTGTCTGCCTCCTTCCCCTGGTGGAAATTTTATGAGAGCAATGACCTCTCATGAAATTAGGATGCTTAGAACAGTGATTCAGAGCAGGGGGTCTTTACTTTCTCTATATAGAGCTAGAGAGTACATATTTGAGGTTTGAGGGCACAGAGAATCTCTGTTGCAGCCACTCAATCCTACCACTGTCATGGGAGAGCAGCCACAGACAATTTAAACAAATGACTGTGGCTGTGCTCCAATAAAACTTTATTTACAAAAGCAGTAGTGGCTCACTACTGTAATCAGGCCTGGTGGCTCGTTCCTGTAATCCCAGCACTTCGGGAGGGCAAGAGCAGGAAGATTGCTTGAGCTCAGGAGTTAGAGACCAACCTGGGCAACAAGTGAGACTCCATCTCTACAAAAAATCAAAAAATTAGCCAGGCATGGTGATGAACGCCTGTAGTCCCAGCTACTAGGGAGGCTGAGGTGGGAGGATCACCTGAGCCCAGCAGGTTGAAGGCTGCAGTGTGCCGTGGTTATGTCACTACACTCCAGCCTGGGTGGAAGAGTGAGGCCTCAAATCAAAACAAACAAAACAAAACAACAACAATAACAATAACAAAAGGGGTGGCAGGCAAAATTTGTCTCATAAGTGGTGGTTTACAGATCCTTGATTCAGAACATTCATTGATTTTGGATCCAAAGTGGTGTGTTTGAATTCTACTTCTGCTTCTTTTATTGTGGAATCTTGTACAAGTTCCTCACCCTGTCTGTGCCTTGGTTTCCCTATCTCATCTGGACATTGGAGATAATAATAGAATGCCTCATGGATTGTATTGTGAACATAATATACGTATCTGGCTTGTTTGTTGATCAAATCCCCAGCATCTCAAGTGGATCTCATTAGGAGTAAGGACTCAACATTGTACCTGCTAAACACATGAATGGCTGAGCACCTACTGGGTTCCAGGTCCTGTGCTGGGCTCTGGGGAGATGGTGATACACTAGAACTCATGGGGGCCATTGCTCTCAAGGTGCTCAGAGTTTCAGGGCTATGGTCAAATGGTTTTGACAGCAGAGGCAGCCAACGTCACATCCCATGGGCAGGTGAAGGACCATGGAAAACTGAAATGGGTATCTCCATCCCCTCTAAATTGAAACCCCGTCCCCATGCAAAACCAAGTTGCAGACACTCTGATTATTCAAAAGAGCTGAAAATGTGGACTTTTAAATGCGGTGTTTTTCAGTTTTTACAAGCACCAACTGATCTGAGAGAGAAAAAAGAAATCAAGCCAAAGCGATATTGAATGGGCTCAATAGAATTGCACATTGGATTCAGCTATCTCCTCTTGCAACCCCATTTTATGGATAAAGAAACTGAGGCTCAGGAAGGTCACAGGCATACAGCTAGCATGTAGAGGATTTGAACCCGGATTCATTTGACTCCCAAACATGTGAACTCAACTGCCATTGAATGAAGAGGAAAGAGGTGAGTGGGCAGGTATGTTTTGGTGACTTGGCGCTCAGTATTCCTTAGAATATCATCTTTAGCCCATATTCCAGCCTTGAAGTCTGGCTGCAGGACAGCTGCCTTTAGGCAGTGCCCACCCCAACAGGACCTGGCTTCTTGCCCTGTGCATATGCCTCATTCACATCTCCTTCCAACTCCGTCTTCTCCTGTTCATCTATGTGTGTTTTCTAGAGCCCTGGTGTTAGTGTCCAGCCTCCTTCAGTAGGATCCTGGGACCTGTGGGTTCTTCCTCCCTAGACGACCCCGGGAGGGAGGCCCAATGACGTGACTGCCTCCACGGTTGGGTCTGGTGGGAAGACATTGTTTTTGGAGCTCAGAGATGGATTAGAATCCTGACCAGGCAGCCACTTGAAATGTGACCTTGGAGCAATTCCTTCACTTCCCTGAGCCTCAGGTGCCCAGTCTTTAAAGCAGGTGCAAAAATTTGCTCCTTGTGGAAATGTGCTGAGATCCTGTGCCCAGCTGGCACCAGGGCTGGAATGCCATGGACACTCCCAAGCCGTGGTTCCCTTCTTTTTCTCCCTCTCCTCCCCTCTGCCTGTCCTCTCCTGCTCCTGACCCTTCCGGCCCCTGCTGTGACTCTCTTGCCTAAATGCTGAGAGAAGTTTGTGAAACCTGGGTGGGTCTGTGACTCCCCATCCCCTCTCCCCAGTGCCAGGGCTGCAAGGGAAGGGTGTGGGCATAAATTACGCCCATCTGTTCCCTCCCTGCTGAGGGAGGGGAGGAGGGGAAACACATGGGCCTTAGTGGATGTTGTACTTTCCATGCACGGCCGGCTGGAACAATGGAAGGGAGGAACGTGAACTCAGTGAGGAGTCTACCACACCCTGCCTTCCAATCCCCTTTCCCCATAGGGGATTGCAGGAGCCAGGTTCTTTGAAGGCCCTGCTTCTGGGGAACGGAGATCACCCGTTGATGCCAACCCAGCTGTCCTCATGGTCACCCAGGTGTGTCTCTAGTTCATCATTTGTTTGTTTTTGAGTTGGGGTCTCACTCTGTTGCCCAGGCTGGAGCTCAGTAGTGCAGTCACGACTCACTGCAATCTCAGACTCCTGGGCTCAAGCAATCCTTTCACCTCAACCTCCAGAGTAGCTGGGATTACAGGCACAAGGCACCACACCTAGCTAATTTTTTGTTGATTTTTTTGTAGAGACGAGGTCTTGCTATGTTGCCCAGGCTAGTCTGTAACTCCTGTGCTCAAGCAATACTCTCATCGTGACCTCTCAAGGTACTGGGACTACAGGCATGAGCCACCACGCCTGACCCTAATTCATCATTTTTGATTAGTTACACTGCTCATTCACTTATTCATTCTACACATGTTTCCTGAGCAGGTACCCTGGGCCAGCCAATGTCCTGGGTTACAATTTGATGCAAGTTTCCTGCCTTTGAAGGGCTCACCATTTAGCAGGAGAGAGAACATGGAGACCAGCCAGATGTGGGTGCTGTGGCAGAAGTGGGGGTCCTGGGCTGTACAAACATAGAGGAGGGAAGGCTTCCTGGGGTGGTCCTTTGAGTTATCATGGACAAAGGGAGGTGTGTACCAGGCAAAGAATACATGGAGTGTTTGATGGAGTGTGTGCAGAGCCTGCGAGGACAGTGTGTGTGTGGGGTGGGTGAGGAGCCGTTCTCTGTCCTATGCTGTTAGGTCTTTCCTCTCCACTGGGTCCTCCCATCAGCCTTTAACCACGCTCAGGTCCCTCATCTTAGAACAATCCCTCCCTTGGCCTCTTGTCTTTCTCCAGTTCCTGCCTTATCAATTTCCCTTCCAGCCAAATTTCCCTCATAAACGTTCTGTGTTACGTGCATGGTCTTCATTTCCCTCTCTCCTGCTCACTCCTCAGCCCACCTCTCCCCTCGCTGCTTCACAAGGTCATTATGACCTCCACATGCCTAGGTCAGGAAGCATTTTCCAGTCATGTGATTCGATTTTCCAGTGGCACTGGTCATGGCGGAACATTCTACCCTGCTAGATGCTCTTGTTTCTCGTGTGAGACCCCACGGACTCAATGGTTTTCCTCCTTGAGCACCTATACTGCCTTTCCTCAGCCTCCTTTACTGGTTTTCACCTTGAGCTACCAGATCTTTATACACTGGAATTCCTGAAGGCTGGAGTTTACTTTATCTGTCAGCTTTCTTTTTTCTTTATCTCCAGGTTGTGTAATCTACTCCCATTCTTCAGTTGCCATCTCTATGCCGATAGCTCCTGCAAACCTCTATCTTTCTGCAAAGGAAGAAACAGAGCCAAGAGCTGAGCTCATATCTCCACTTGAAGATTGCCCTAACTTCCCAAGCTCAACCACTGAGTTTGTTACCCTCCCTCTAATCCTGTTACTCTCCAGGGGATGGCTCCTTCTCAGCCCAATAGTGGAGGCCAGGGACCTGGGGCCACCCTTGTTCCCCCTCAACATCCCTCTACATCTTAGCATTGAAAGTCTTGCATCCCGGAAAGCCCTTCAGCCTGAGCACACTGGGATGGTTGGTCACGCTACTACAATCCAAAGGTGGAACCCCAAATCTCTTCCATGGCTTAAAAGGCCTTGCATGGTCTGATAACTGACCTGCCCCATCATGCACCCCTCTCTCCTCACTTTCAGGTCCCTGACTGTGCTCTGAGAGCTTTGTTCATTGTTCCCCATGTCCAAAACATCCTTTCTCCCCTTTATCTTTTCTTTTTTTTTTTTGAGTTAGAGTCTCACTCTGTCACCCAGACTGGAGTGCAGTGGCCGCTCCCGGCCACTGCAGCCTCGACCTGCTGGGCTCTGGCGATCCTTTTGCCTCAGCCTTCCAAGTAACTGGAACTACAGGCGTGCACTACCACACCTGGCTAATTTTTGATTTATTGTAGAGATGAGGTCTCGCCAAGTTGCCCAGGCGGGTCTCGAACCTGCAGGCTCAGGCAATCCACTCACCTCAGCCTCCCAAAGTGCTATTACAGGTTGAGTCACCAAGCCCAGTTTCTTCCTCTTCTTTTTCTTAGCTCCCTTTCACCTTTCAGATAGCAGACTAAACATCCCATCCTTTGCTCAGAAGAAGCCATTCTCGACACATGCCAGACTAAATGACCCTGTCCCCTTATACATTCTCCCAGTACTACTTTCTTTTGGCTTTGTCACAACTGTAGTCAAGTGATTAGTCACTGTCGGTCTCCTCATCAAGAATGTAACTTGACCACCAGCTGGGATGACGTTTATCTCATTTACTGCTTGAGTCCCTGGCCCTGGCCCAGCAGGTAGGATGTAATCAGTGCAATGAGCAAGTTGCCCACGTGCCCGTGAACCCAGAGGCAGGGGCCTGTTTGTGAGACTTTGGCTAAGGGGCAACAGAGGCAGATGGTGTTCTAGAGAGAATATTTGGTGGCTCTGTGAAGGATGGATTGGAGAACATCTGCCCATGTGGGGAGACTGGTTAGAAGGTTCTTGGGCATGTGAAGTGAGAGAGGATGGGGGTGTGGATTGGAGAATCAGCCATTGCTTCCCGGGCTGCAGCCATAACCTTGTGAAGTAGACTCTTCACAGCTTTGGAGAGCGTCTGTAGCGGGGCAGTGATGAGCTGCAAGAGTTGAAGGTTTTGGGCTTGGGGGTTTGGGTATCTGAGTGAAGAGTCTCATGCTTAGTCATGGTATATTCTACCTTAACCACGATAGAATGGGAACCAGCCAGTGTGACTGTCATGATGTCCTGAATGTTTGGTCCTCATATTTTTGTTAACACTGTTTTTCTTGCATCCTCTGATTCATTTTATCTCCCTCACCCCAGCTCCTGGTACGAAGAGCAAGATCCTGGTGAGTCAAGGAAAAGGATACATTTTGAAGACTCACATGGGCTGCTGTCACCCAGGAAAATGGACATGACTCTGGGCTAGGGTTGGGATGTCTGGGTTCCATTTTCAGCATGCTATCTCACTAGCTCTCTGACCTTGGTCCAGCCCCTGTCCCTCTTTGGGCTCTCTGGTCTTCCCCACCCCATTTCTATAGGGAGTTGGAGTTATTCAGTGGTTCTCAGCCCTGGCTGTATATTAGAATTATCTGGGGAGCTTTAAAAATTACAAATGGTCAGGCCTCAGCCCCTGGAGATGCAGATTATATTGGCTTTTTTTTTTTTTTTAAAGTTCACCAGGTAATTCTGAAATGCAGTCAGATGGAGAATTGTTCCATTAGATGATCTTGGAGACTTTTCAATTCGGTCAGTCTAACCTAAGAATGGCCCCATTTGGGCCCCAAGGGTTCCTTGGTTTGACCTGCCTCCATTTCTGCACCCTAAGTCACCTGTACATGCCTCACAGTCGTGGCCTTGAACTTGGGCTGTGGAGTAGCAGCAGAGGCAGGTTTCGGCTGACGCTGGAAAGCAGAAACACAGTCTGTAGAGAGAGGGGGATGGAGTGGGAGTTCTCCGAGGAGGAACAGATTGAAGCTATTAACATTTGATCAGTTTGGTATTGTTCTTCTGGAGACCACAGCTTAGAGGAGGCTGCTTAATAAATGTCTGGTCGAGGTCCAATCCAGAGCCGCCAAGTGGGTGTTGCTATGGTTCCCGAGAAGGTTGTTTCCCACACAAGTTACTGCTTCCCACCCCGGACTGTGAAAGACCAGAGTCTTCCCTCTGCTCCTTAACTCTGCCTCTTCCCAGATGATCCTGTGGTGTGAGGACATCTGCAGGGCCTGGGGCCACATGCTGTCCCCCAGGGACTGGCCTTCAGTGGATCTGTCTGTGCTGGCACCTGGGCGCAGGCCCTGTGCTTCCTTATGTTGTCTACTTCCTGGTCATCTCAACCTCCCAGGTGTCAAGGTTCCTGTGTTTGACCCTGGTGCCCTTGACCAAAGGAGAGGAGTGGTAGTCCAAGGCTCTGGCTGGCAGGCAGTGTGTTTGTGTGTGTGTATGTGTGTGTGTGTGTGTGTAAGCATGTGCTTGTCAACACAAGTGAGTGTGTGGGTTCTTCTGACTCCACGCATGCAGGTGAATGTGGATAGATGAGTGTGTGCATCGGTGCTCGTGTGTACTTGTCATTGTGTGGAGTATAATTCCGTGTGTTTGTGTGTTTAAGGATGTGTGTGTCCATGGCAAGAATGAGTGAGGAGTAAGCGCCAGGCAGTGCTGTTAAATTTTAAAATGCATTATGACAGATTTACGACAAATGAACACTTATAAAGTCCAACATGAAACACCCATATAAATACCATCCAGCTTAAGAGAGAAAACTTTACCCAATACAGCTGAAACTTTCTGTGTACTCTTTCCTGATGGTATCCCCTTCCCCACCCCCCCAGAGTTAACCCTGTTTTGCATTTGTGAATTTATCTTCCCCAGGATAATATACTGTTTCAATAACCAGGCTTCTTCCAGTCTTGCAGCTTTCTGTGAATCATCATCAGTTAAACATGCGCATGCGCGCGCGTGTGTGTATGTGTGTGTGTGTGTGTGTGTGTGTGTGTGTGTGTGTGTACTGCACATGTGTTGGGTGGCTGCGGGGTGGTAGGAAAGATTGGAGAAAACTTAACAATTTGAAAATGCTCTTAGCATGCATGTTATTTTCTAGATGTGCCACTCAAGGCAGACTTCCTAACCCCTCTGAGCTTGCTTCTCATCTGCAAAACGAATGACCTGAGGATGAAATGATATAAGATGTGTCAAAAGAAATGGCACATAGTTGGAACTCAACCATTTTAATTTTTAAAAAAATTTAACTATTTTTTTTTTTCGAGTTGGAGTCTCACTCTGTTGCCCAGACTGGAGTGCAGTGGCCGCTCCCGGCTACCACAGCCTCGACCTGCTGGGCTCCGGCGATCCTTCCGCCTCAGCCTTCCAAGTAGCTGGAACTACAGGCACGCGCTACCACGCCCGGCTAATTTTTTGATTTATTGTAGAGATGAGGTCTCACCGAGTTGCCCAGGTGGGTCTCGAACCCGCGGGCTCAGGCAATTCACTCACCTCAGCCTCCTAAGGCGTGGGATTACAGGCTGAGCCACTGAGCCCGGCTAAAAATTTAACTATTTTTTGTATCCATTTAAAAAGATTTCAATAGCTTTGGGAGTTACAGATAGTTTTGGTCTGGGCTTTAAGTGTACCCACCACCCACCCCTACCTGTGTACACAGTACCTGGTAGGCGATTTTTGGACCCTCCAGTATCATGCTGTTTTGGTTACTACAGCCTTGTAGAATAATATGAAGTCAAGTAATGTGATGCTATGTTCTTTTTGGTTAGGACTGCTTTGGCTATTCTGGCCCTTTTTTGGTTCCATATGAATTTTAGAATTTTTTTTTCTAATCCTGTGGAAAATGACATTGGTAGTTTGACAGGGATTGCATTGAATCTGTAGATTACTTTGGGCAATATGATCATTTTAATAATGTTGATTCTGGCCAGGCATGGTGGCTCACGTCTGTAATCCCAGCACTTTGGGAGGCGGAGGCGAGAGGATTGCCTGAACCCATGGAGTTGAGAGTAGCCTGGACAACTTGACGAGAACTCATTGCTACAATAAATAAAATAAATTAGCTGAGCATGGTGGTGCGGGTCTGTGATCTCAGCTATTTGGAAGGCTGAAGCAGGATTGCCTGAGCCCAGCAGATCGAGACTGCAGTAGCCCTGAGCGTGCCACTGTACTCCAGCCTGGGTGACAGAGTGAGACTCTGACTCAAAAACAAACAAACAAACAAAAAAACTTGATTCTTCCAATCTATGAGCATGAGATGTTTCTCCATTTGTTTGTGTACTCTGCAGTGTCTTTAATCAGAGTTTTGTAGTTCTCCTTGTTGAGATCTTTCACCTCCTTGGTTAAATATATTCATAGGCATTTTAGCTTTTTGGCTGTTATTATAAATGGAATTGAGTTATCGATTCCTCAGTTTGGTTGGTACTGGTGTATAACAGTGCCACTGATGTGTGTGTGTTGATTTTGTATCCTGAAACTTTACCAAATTCATTTATCAAGTTCAGGAGTCTTCTGGAGAAGTCTTTAGGATTCTCTTTGTATAAGATCATATCGTTGGCAAACAGAGATATTTTGATTTCTTTTTTTCCAATTTGGATATCCTTTATTTCTTTTTCTTGCCTGATTGCTCTGGCTAAGACTTCTAAAAATTAAACTATTAAAGAGGAGGCAAGGCTAGTCAAACTTGCAGAAAGAAGATAAACAAGGAAATCAGGTATATATTATGCAGGTGAGGTGAAGGTGTGCTGACTTGAGCTAGGTCCTTCCTAATTTCTCATCTTTTGAGTTGAGGCTCTCACTCTGTCACACAGGCTGAAGTACAGTGGCATGATCATGCCTCACTGAAGCCTCAACCTCAACCTCCTAGGCTCAGGTGACCCTCACGCCTCAGCCTCCAGAGTAGCCAGAATTGCAGACATGCACCACCACGCCCAGCTAATTTTTTGATTTTTTTTATAGAGTTGAGATCTTGCTATGTTGCCCAGGCTGATCTCTAAATCCTGGGGCTCAAGTAATTCTCTCAAAATGCTGAGAATACAGGCATGAGCCACCACATCCAGTTTCTTCTTTTTCTTTTTGATTCTTGCAGTGTTTTCCTCCTTTGGAGCAGTGGTATGTCTACACAGTGGAAATTCAAATAGGGGCAGTTTTTGTTCCAACAAAGGACTGTGGTTCAAGGTTTCCTTCCTGCTTACTGCTAAATAAAACTGCATATAAATAAGATCATTTGAGCTGTGGCAGATTGTGAATACACAACCATCAAGGTAAATGTACATTCCAGATAAATTCGGACTCTCAGACAATGCCCGAATTAAAATTACACTTGCTTGAAAATTAAAGCCAAGATCCAGGCCTCAGACTCTGGAAGGAAACAGAAGACCTTCACTGTTCCATTCATTCATTTACCTAGCTGCATCCTGGATTTACAAAGGTGGAAAAGATTATTCTAGTAGGAGAGAGAGACAAATAAGCAGTTAACGACAAGACATTTGCTGGCATCTTTGAAAATATACAGTCTTAATAAAAGTGCACAGTCAGCATTCCCCTGTTTCTGTTCTGCAGGTCTGTACCATATGCCTCAGATTGGACTAGACCCACGCGGAACTGAGAAGCTGAAGACACGAGGTGCCTACTAGGCAGTGTAAAGACAGAATAAATGTGAATAAATAGCAGACAGAGGAGGGGTAGAAGGACACTGCCATTTATTGAACACCTATTTTGTACCAGAAACTGAGGTGGGGGGCACTTGGTCTAAATTAATCCTCACAACAATCATTGAGTCAGTATTATTACCCCCATTTTATAGCAAGCAAACTGAGTCTTAAGGAGGTTAAGGTATTTGCCTGGCAAACATCAGGGCACAGAATCAAACCCAAATCTTTCTGACTTTTCAGTTTAGTACTGTTTTTTGAAAATAATTCTGTGGTAGCCTAGGCAACATAGTGAGACCTCATCTCTACAAACAAATAAAAATAATAGCTGGGCGTGGAGGCGTGCACCTGAAGTTCCAGCTACTCAGGAGGTTGAGGTAGAAGGATTGACTAAGCCCAGGAGGTTGAGGCTGTGGTAAGCCATGATCATACCACTGCCCTCCAACCCAAAAAAGTAAAGAAAAGAAAATAATTCTGTGACAAGAACGATAACATAACTAAGACAGTTTCCAGTGAATAAGAAAGCAAAAATCTGATACTGACATGAGTATTGAGGAAATCCAATGTAAGATAAAGTGTTTTGGTTTACATTTGTCTAAGAAAGCTTTGGGAGACAAATTGTATAGTTGGCTTTGAAGGAATGGTGCTTTCATTCCAGAGACCCCAGCTTTGTTATTTTCTGAGGCTATGATTTAAATCATATATTCCTGGTTCACAGCGAAGGAAGATTCTTGAGACAAAAGAAAAAGGGAAAAATGTTATCAGCCATGACACAGGAGCTGAAATTCAGGTTTCACAGTTCCTTCTAAACAGTTCTGAGCTTTTGTGATTTACTAGAATCATAGGAAGACTTAAGTAGCACAAATGGGGACAAATTGTCATGATTGCTAAGGCTGTGATGAGATCATTCAATTCTTTCTTAGTAATTTTTATTAAATTAAAAACAATTTCGAGCTCAAAATGATCCCTACAGTTTCTTTAGATGAGATTAGATATCAGTTTCAGGTTTTCAAAGTTCAACTGAATTGGAGTTTTCTGTGTCCTAAAAATGTCTTCAATTAAAAGCAAGAAAAAATGTATTTTTTTTTAATCCTCATCAAACTAAAAAATGGCTGAAGGGATTTTATTCAAACTTTTCCCCAAAATTCACCTTGTGCCAAGACCCAGCATGGAAAATTTCAGCCCAAAAGGATCACTCTCTGGCAAGTTCCCCGAGCTAATGAAAACAGAGGGGCATAAAGGGACTCTGTGTGCTGCTCTAACTATAGTGGTCACTGGAGCCCACATTGTATGAGAAGAAGGACCTCATTCAACAGCCCCCCTTTCAAGTCTTTTTTATCATCAATATGGATGAGACTTGGATTTGACGTGGTCACCAAACAAAAGGCACTTACTTTATGAATACAATCTGGGTAATGGCATTATTTCAAGTGGCTTTGCTCAGTTATGATTGGCTTTGGAATAGGCATTGTAATAGTTGGGTAGGACTTGCTTCAAAAAGTGTTGATTCATTCATTCATTCATTTGTTTTATAAGTGCTTACTAGTGCTTGCAATGTGTGTGGCACTTTAATAGATGCTAGGAATATTATGGTGGGGAAACAGAGGAAGTTCCTGCATTCATGGGTTTATGGGGGAAGGAAAGGAAACAGATGAAATTACAAACAGTGACAACTTTTTTTTTTTCTGAGTCAGGATCTCACTCTCTTGCCCAGGCTGGAGTGCAGTGGCACGATCACGGCTCACTACAGACTCAACCTCCTGGGCTCAGGAGAGCCTTCTGCCTCAGCCTCCTGAGTAGCTGGGACTACAGGCACACGCCACCAAGCTTGGCTAAATTTTGAATTTTTTGTAGAGACGAGGTCTCACTGTGTTGCCCAGGTTGGGCTTGAACCCCTGGGCTGAAGCAATCCTCCTTCCTCAGTCTCCCAAAGTGCTGGGATTACAGGTATGAGCCACCACACTCAGCAGGTGACAACTTCTATGGGGTGACAGAACAGAGTGCTGAGATTTAAAGTCAGGAGTGGTGGTGATGCAAGGCCTATATTGTTCTGGAGATTAGCAAAGGTCTAGTACACGTTCATTCATCATTCAGCAAACAAACGGAGTGGCCACCATACCCCAGAGTCTATACTGACCTAGACAAGGTTTCTGCCTTCAAGATGCTCCCAGACCAGTGGGAGAACAGGCAGGCAAACAAGGAACTCAGGTACTATGTGACAAATGCTTTAATACAAGCACGTGGCATGTCTGATGTGGGGACAGGGAAGAGATCTGAATGTGCTGGATTGGCAGTGGTCAGGGAAGGCTTCTCTTAGGAGGGGCAATTCAACAGGCATTTGTGAGAGTTGGTGCTGGGAACACGGAGATGGCTGAGAACCAGGGTCGCCTCCAACGAGCCTGAAGTCTGGTCCTGCTTCTGACTCACCTGTTTGAGAATTTGGAGCCTGTGCTGTCTGCCCTGCCTCTCGAGGAGCATGCATGGCGCTTGAGTCAAGAGAGGTTCTTGGTAGGATGGTGGGTCCCTTTCTCTGATGCATCATGGCACACCTCGTTGTATTTAGCCTAGAGGATAAGAACTTGGCTTCTGGAGACAGGCTGCCTGGGTTCAAATTCCAGCACCAGTACTCTCCAGCTGTGTTACTTCTGGCAAGTTACTCTGTGCTACAGTTTTCCTACATATGAGGCGGGGATGATAGTGATACTCATGATCTAGGGTTTCTATAAGCACTAATGAGATCCTGCTTCTGCCATCACTAGAGATATGACCAGCATCCATCATCCCGATGTATTTTCTTTTTTTGAGTTGGGGCTTACTCTGTTGCCCAGGCTGGAGTGCAGTGGCACGATCATGGCTCACTGCAGCCTTGATCTCCTGGGTTCAGGTGATCCTTCCATCTCAGCCTTCTGAGTAGCTGGGACTATAGGTGTGCACCACCACTCCTAATGTTTTGATGTTTTGTCAGAGACGAGGTCTTGCCAAGTTGTCCAGGCTGTACTTGAACCCCTGGGCTCAAGCGATTCTCTCATCTTGGCCTCCTAAAGTGCTGGGATTACAGGCATGAGCCACCACTGCCTGGTCCCCATGTGTCTTTAAGTACAGTCTCTTACTTTCCGCAATCCAGCCATTCATTCAGTCCAACAGTTATGGACTGAGTACTTTCCATCTTGGGCATTGTGCAGGGTGCTGTGGATTCAGTAAAAATTCGTCAGACCCTGGGGTCTCCA
Organism: Tarsius wallacei; assembly: GCA_963574415.1. Lineage (NCBI taxonomy): Eukaryota > Metazoa > Chordata > Mammalia > Primates > Tarsiidae > Tarsius > Tarsius wallacei. The sequence continues at coordinate 26,686 of CAUYQG010164269.1, forward strand.
TCCTCCTAGGTGGTTAATCTCCCAAATTTCCCTTAATGAGAGTTCTTTGCCTCTTCTACCCAGATTGGTAGGTATTTGTTATAGCTGCAACACCAGAAAAAGTTAGAGGTTAGTGTCCATTCATTTTTCATCTGCACATCTGGCTTTTAGGTGAAAAACTGCCAGGAATTTTGAAACATTTTGTTACTTTAGCTATCAGAAGACAGGGAGACTTCCCGTTATTAATTAGAAGTAAAACCTTGGAGGCCCAGAGCAAGGGCAAAACTGAGATTTCACAGGTCAATGGAACGCTCACCATCGTTGTTTTTGCTTGGTGTTAATCTTATTTAGGGAGTAGGAGGAACAGGAGGAAGGTGGTTTCCAGAATGATACATCAATGTGCCAATGTAAATGCAGGTGAGTGAGGCCACCGAGGTCGTGGAGAAAGCCTTGTTTTTTTGTGTGTGGCTTCGTCTCCCCAAGCCTCAGTTTCCCTTTGTGTAAAATAAGGGTAACAGAACCGCCTGCGTAGGCCAGGCTGGCATTTAAAGGAGATCATGAATGTGGAATCACATCAGTGCTTCCTGCTTGCTAAATGCTTCTTGTTTATTTCCAGCCCTGCCACATGTTTGCAAATTTTTGCAATATGCCTTTGGAATGGAAAAAGGGACAGGGAAGGCGGATCTGCTTTGAGTGTGTGTGCATGCACTCCGTGGTATGTGTGAATCGGGGGACTGGCCAGAGACAGGTGACTTTTCTAGTGGCAGCTTGTTGCGGCCTTCCCTGGAGACAGAGGCTCTCTCAGCATCAAGCTTCGCCACCCTTCCCCTGCCACAGCATCCTTCCTTCCCACCTGGAGCGGGGAGTAAGGGTGGAAAGAACACTGAAGCAGGCCCAGCCCAGGGAGCCCCAGCCACACTGCCTAGGGCCAGTCCTGCCAGGCCACTCCGGAACTCTGCGGGCCTGAGTCGGCCTGGGTCCCGAGGTCGAGGTCGAGGTCGAGGTCAGCGTCACTGGCGCTGGCTGCGCCCCCTGTGTGTGCACAGCGGAGCGCGGGGCCTCCCTGCAGGCCGCGCCGCCCTGCGGCCTCGGGAACTGACCAGGCCGCATGTGAGCGCCGGGATTCCTGCTCCTGCCTTAAATATGCCGGTTATTTTTATCTCCCTACGTCAGGCAGCGAAGGCCATCCCACCGGTGGCCGCGGCGGCTGCTACACAATGTTTCCCTTTAGTCGGGAGGGGAAATGGAGGGAGGCCAGACTTCCTGATCACATGGTGCTGAAGTCAATGAAAAAAAATTAAGGGGGACCCCTCCCTTTTTCTGCAATGCCTGATCCAGATCCCCCCGCCCGCTCCCCCCACCCACCCCCTCTGGGCTCTGCGCGTCGGAGGGAAGCGAAGCCTCCCAGGCGCGGGGCCAGCCAGGCAGGAGAGAGGGCGCGAACATAAACACGGGACTGCTGCGGTAATTGGTGGCTCTGAAAACACTGAGGAAATGAGAGGCTTGTACGAAACATCAGCCGACAAGAAACGGGGTGATGTCAGACAGCCTTCCAGGATTAGAAACCCTTAAAAGCTCCGAGCCCGCGGCCGCTGCGGAAAACTGCTCGGCTCTCCGGGTAGGAAGCCGGGATTTCGCTCTCGCAGCCGGCGCCCTCCGCGCCCTCGCCGCTTCCTCTTTTTCTCTTTTCTCCTCTTTCTCTCTTTCCTTTTCAGTTTCCCTTTCTCCCTGTTTCTCTCTTTCTCTTCTCTTTCTCCTTTTCTCGGTTTTTTCCTTTCCCCTCTTTCTTAAAATGAAAGGGAGAGGCCACATCAATGATTTTCATTGCCTAGGCCCCTGGACCCTGCACGTCTTTTCCTTGCTTTGAAACACCAGCCTGGACTCAGCTCCCAAACAAACCCGAAAGGGACAAGTGAAGCCTGGGGGTGTCTGGGGCTTGAGTTGCTTATAACTTTCTCCTCTCAGTGCCCTGCCCCATCCCCCTTTTCGTGTTAGAACGGCACATTGCAATAATTTGCAAACATGCTGGAAGGGCTGGGAATAACCAGAAGCATTTACCAAGGGCAACTTCACTGAAATAAATGAGAGAAATGCACAAATCTGGCCGTTTTAGAAGAGAATATAGATTTCCCAGGAACGTGTCCCAGCCGCTCAGCTGATAACCACAACTACTGCCCTGGGTTTTTTGTTCATGGCATGAGAGTATTAAGAAGACTGAAAGTACTCACACGTACACACACGCACACACGCACACACACGCGCTTCCCCAGCCCTCGGGGAGGGACAGCTCACAGGCAGCAAGGAGGGTCTTGTGCCAGGGCCACCGGGAACCTGTGTGTGTCTTTAAGTTGAAGGTCAGGCCTCACCTGTTCAGTGACACAAAAAATGACGTCCGTCCAGGCTTTTTCTCTTGGTGTTTGCCAGGATTAATGAGGCGATGTTTGGAAAGGGCTTGAGCCCCTATCATGAAAGGCACCCATGATGTCTTTTCAAAGAGTGATTTATGACCAGCTTTACCCAAATAGGAACCAAAAGAGCATTTTCTTGTCTTTTGAGCAGGTGACCTGGCTCCTTGCTCATTTCAGAATCCTTAGAATCTGCCTCATTCATTGGTGTCGACTTTTTTCCGTTTCTTCCTGAGGCCCCTAAAAATATCCTATCGAGGCCAACTTTGTACAGCCTTGGTGGAATGGGACGGGTTCCAAAATCTCCAGTTCCTCTCACTGCGGCTCAGGACGAGAACAGTGCCCCCCATCCTGAACCTCCCCACGACATACTCATAAATCTTATGGTTATTTAGAATTTAGTCTTCCCTCATGCTTGACACTCCTAAGCTGCAGTTGTTGTAGCCAAGTATACTTTTTGGTCTTATCCGATGTACCTGGAGCTATACCAGTCATCCAGAGGTGGATGACAGCTCTTTCAGTTCTCCTGGGCACAATTCCCATTTTCGATGTTCCCCTTATGCCCTGCACGGCCCAGTGGGAAGCCTCACCTCTCCCCAGTCCGCTGCTGCCGTCCTTGTGTTGAGTCAAGGTGTCTCCATTCCCTCAACTGCTCAGCCTAGGAACCTTGGGGTGTCCCTTGTGTCCCTTGTGTCCCTTGTCGAGTCACGTTCTCTCCCCAGACTCATCAAGGTCAACAGATCCTGTTGTTTATCCCTGACAAATCTCAGGTTCTCTGCTGCTCCTGTTCTTCCCCTGGCATAAATAACAGCAATGGCTTTTAAGTCCGACTGCCTGTCTCTGAAGGTGTGGGCCTGGGAGTCTCACTACTTGAGTTAAAATCCCAGATTAGCTTCTTAGTAACTTCATGGTCTCAGGTAAGTACCTTTCAGTCTACGAGCCTCAATTCCTGATCTATAAAGTGGGGGTAATGACAGAGCCACCTCATCGAGTTCTTTTGAGAATTAAATCAAAGTATGTGAAGGACTTGGCCTGGGGCCTGTCACAGAGTCAGTGCCTCTTAAATGTTGTTATGGTCTACACTGGTGCTGTACAAGCTGCACCCTGCTGCGGAATCACCTGGAGAACTTGGTAAAACACAGATTCCTGGCACCACCCTCAGAGCTCCTGACTGGGTGGATCCTGAGGACTTTTTTTTCCTTTTAAGTTGAGTTCTCACTCTGACACCCAGGCTGGAGTGCAGTGGCATGATCACCTGATCGCAGCCTCGATCTCCTGGGCTCAGGTGACCCTTCCACCTCAGCCTCATGAGTAGCTGGGACTATAGATGTGACACCACGCCCTGCTAATTTTTTGATTTTTTTTTTTTTTTGGTAGAGATGGGATCTCACTATGCTGTCCAGTCTGGTCTTGAACTCCTGAGCTCAAGCAATCCTCCTGCCTCGGCCTCCCAGAGTGCTGGGATTAGAGGTGTGAGCCACCTTGCCGAGCTTGAGGATCCTCTGATGACGTGGATGCTGCTGACCTGGGGGCCAAGCTGATCCAAGCTGTGGTTGAAGTCAGATCCGATCGTGTCTCTGGCTCTATTTTTCCATACTCCTTGGCAACGTCACGGGTCACTTTTCCCTCCTGGCCTAACTCACTTCCCCAGTCTCATTGTCTATTCACACGGAGAGCTTCCCCTCCCCTCAGTGGACATCCACAGTCCTATAGCCTCTTGGGCCTGTCTCCCTGCTGGACTCAGGAAGGGGCTCAATGAATGAATGAATAAAAGAATGAATGAACTGACAGCCCATCCTCTAGGAAAAACACAGCCTATTCTGATAGGCTTTTAGGATGTTCTGAGGCCTCATACATGCTCCCCATCCCAGTGTCCAGGGCTGCACACTTCTGACTTGATTTAAGGCACAAATGCGGTTATTTGTGTAACTCTAAGCACCTTCTCCCATGACGTCAATAAATCCACCTGATGTTATTCTGCCTGCCCACTGTAGTAGGGTGACTGGGACTGGGGCAGAGGAAGTGACTAGCAAAAGTTCTGTAGTCCAGCAGTGGGATAGGCAGGCTAGGTCCACTTGGGTACAAAGAACTCCCCCATCCCCACCCCAGCAACACACACACATGCGTGAGCTCACGTGCACACACACACACACACACTCACACACACACAGATCTAGCCCTTACCTCTTTGTGGAGGTTAATGCCAGCAGCCAGTTCCAGAAGGGCTTGTCTAGAACATTCCCTATGACAGTACTTGATACTGCATCATGGACTTTGCATGTGTAATACTATCTATTTAATTTTCACAGTAACTCAATGATATAGGAGTTTCTGTTATTCCCATTGTATAGATGAGGAGAATGAGGCTCAGACAGGTTGGACACCTGCTTGAGGTCACACAGCTAAGTAGAAAACACTAAATAGGAAGAATGCATTCTCATGGCCATTTAAGCAACTCAGCTATGCGTTTCGAAGTAGAAAAAGTGAAAATACTTGGGTCCCAAAGATTCAGCTTTATTTCATCTCAGATTATCATCGCAGACAGACCTGACAATACCAAGGCACTGGAGTCCAGGATTTTTAGAATGGCTGTGGTGGAAAGTCTAAACCATTGCCTCATCCAACCTCCTTTGTCCCGATGTAGCAGGTTGAGGCACAGAGAGGGCTCAGTACGTGCTTAATACCACACAGCTTGTGAGTGAGCCTCCAAGCTAGAACCCAGGCAAATTTTCCTCCCTCCTGTTCTCCCTCTTCCCTTCCTATAAACATGTCCTGGGGGCATCTACACCAGTCCAGGCAATCATGGTTTTGAGATGATTTCCCACTAGCCTCCTTTGACCATGACAAGAATCTGAAACAAGAATTTTCCTTATGAGATCCTTTCAGACCTGTGGAGGGATGAGGCAGGCAGGTACCCCATCATAAGCCTAGGGGAATGCGTATGATTTGTATTACAGTGTGGCTCACAGCAAAGGTGGAGGCAAGTTGGATCATTGGCAGGAATCCCATTTCTTGCATGGTCCTCTCCCTGCATTCTTGTCACCTCCAGACGAACCACAGCTGGGCATCCTCATCAGGGTCACCCTCTGTCCACGCTGGAACTCGAAGAAGTCTGGTAGCTCCATCTGTTAAGTCAGTTACTAGCTGAATGGGCCTAGCAAGTGACGGGACCTCTTGAGCCTCCATCTACCCATCTGTGAGATGGGGATAAGTGTAGTACCTACCATGCCTATTTCACAGGGTTGTTGATATGCATCAGATGGATCTGTATATGTAAGGAGAGCTTTGTGGAATCATGATCATGTGCAAGTTGTTATCGTGACCAGTAGTGGCCATGGGCCAGCTACAAGCAGCCAACTCAAGAGGTCAGCTTCCACAGACAGGGTGGGGCAGGGTGAGGGCACAGAAGCAAAGGAGAAGTAACAGAAGACTATGTCTGTACATTCATTGGCACACTACCCAACACCCTCTATTCATGGTCTCATTTTAATCACACAACGACCCTGTGGAGGAGGTATTTATAGTGAATTGAACGGTGGCCTCCAAAAAGACACCTCCATGTGCTAACTCCTGGTACCTGTGAATATGACCTTATTTGGAAAAAGGATCTTTGCAGATGTGATTAAATTAAGGATCTTGAGATGAGGTTATTCTGGATTGTCCCATGGGCTCCAAGTACAGTGGCAAATGTCCTTATAAAAGACATACAGAGGAAAGACACACAAGAAGAGATGGCCATGTGAAGACAGAGGCAGAGATCAGAATTATGTAACTCCAAGCCAGGGAACACCTGGAGACAACAGAAGTTGGAAGAGGCAAGGAAGAATTCACACATATGTATACATACACACAAACATACACACACACATACATACAAGGGAGACCCAAGGAAACCCTGGAATTATTTTGCAGAGGGCAGGCCCCTTGTAGTATAGGCTAGGTACTGCTAGGTAAGTGTTCTAGGAACCCATCAGCATCAGTGTACAAGCTAGCATTGTTTTGAGAGGCTGTGTTCAGCATCAGTGAATTTTTTTTGGAGATTCTTTCAATGCATTTGCTTATTTCATGATGGGTGATTTATTTTTTTATTTTTTTTATTTTTTTTTGAGTTGGAGTCTCACTCTGTTGCCCAGACTGGAGTGCAGTGGCCGCTCCCGGCCACCGCAGCCTCGACCTGCTGGGCTCCGGCGATCCTTCCACCTCAGCCTTCCAAGTAGCTGGAACTACAGGCACGCGCTACCATGCCCGGCTGATTTTTTTTTTTGATTTATTGTAGAGATGAGGTCTTGCTTGCCCAGGCGGGTCACGCACATTGACTTCTATGGGAGAGGGAAGTGTGAAGGATGACTCCATTTCTACCATGGGTAAAACACAAGATGCACATTTAAATAATATTTTTAAAAGAAGAGAAAATTCTTGATTGCATAAAAATGCTGCTAAGAGGCATGCATTTTTAACAACAACAAAAAGGCTTCTGAAGTTTATTTTATCCCTACAGCTATACTAAAAGAAATGAACCTTGAACTGCACTAATTTCTTCCAACTTGTGGCCCAAGAGCTAAAATATAAAACAGCTCATTTACAGGGAGTATAGTGTTTTGTTTACTAGCAATTTGGCAGATAGAGTTTTCTGACCTAGGAATAAACAGACCTCTAGGCAGGAGGGGCTTTTTTTCTGTCATGATGTGAAAAGCAGACCTAACCACAAATAAGACCATGAAGTCTTATTTATAGTGGTCATACCGCATAGATTTGAATTTAAAAAAAAATTTTTTTAGAGACAAAGATGCACATACTTCTAAATTTTATTCTCTAAATATGGTTGAAATTGTGTGGAAAATGATCTTGAATATTACTTTTGGTGGTACTGACAGCAAAATAACCACTATGAGTATTGTTGTGAATCTATTCTATACACCAAGGAAAATAGTTATTCACTTTTCATTTGAAAGTAAATTTCCTGAGATCAATGGTCTAAAAATATATTTCACAAGCTAGGTAAGTGCTATAGGTGAAACTTATTAAATGTTAGCAACTATATTCTCTGGTAAGAAAATTGTGGAATTGACAATATTTTTGTTGATCTACTATAGGCATAATGTGTGTGTGTGAATGTGTGTGTGAGTTTTAATGGTGGTAAAAAACACAAGACATAAAATTGACCATCTCAACCATTTTAAGTTTATAGTTCAGTTATCTTAAGTATATTCACATTGTTGTGAGACAGGTCTCTGGAGCCTTTTCAGCTTGCAAATCTGAAACTTTATGCCCATTAAATAACAACTCACCCTTTTCCCATGTGTCCAGTCCCTGGTAACCAGCATTCTGCTTTCTGTTTCTATGAATTTGACTACTTTAAATACCTCATATAAGTGAAATCACACAGTATTTGTATTTTTATGACGGGCTTATTTCATTTAGCATAATGTCCTCAAGCATGTGACAGTATTTTCATTCTTTTCAAAAAAGTTATATCAAACTGTTTAATAACTTAAAAGATGAATGTAATCAACAGCAACCCATTCCTTAAGCATTCTGGTTGTTATTATTCTGTACTATTTAAACTTCTTTTTCTAGTTTTGTTGTGGTAAAATACACATAACATAAAATTTGCCACCTTAACCATTTTAATTTGTACAGTTCAGTGATATTAAGTACATTCATAATGCTGTACAACCATCACCACCACCATCTAGCTCTTTAACTCTTTTCATCTGGTACAGCTGAAACTTTATACTCATTAAACAATAACTCCCTACTACTCCTCCCCCAGACCCTAGCAACCAACATTCTATTTTCTGTCTCTATGATTTTGACTATATTAAATACCTCATAAAAGTGAAATCATACAGTATTTGTCTTTTTGTGACTGGCTTATTTCACTTAGCATAACGTCCTGAAGTTTCATTCATGAGCCTTGTAGCATATGTCAGTGTTTCCTTCCTTTATTCTTGCTTTATTGAAGCATGATTGGCAAACAAAAATTGTATGTATTCAAGATGCGCAATGTAATGATTTATGTTTATATTGTGTAATGATTACTACAATTAAATACATTAACACATATATCGCTACTTACCATTTTGTGTGTCAGCATATGTGTGTTTATGAGGTAAAGACACATATAATCTGTTCTCTTAAGAAATTTCAAGTAACCAATACAGTATTATTAACTGTATTCACAATGCTGTACATTAAATCTCCAGAATTTATTCATCTTATAATAGAAAGTTTGTACCTTTTCACCAGCATCTCCCCATTTTCTCCACCACCAATCCCTGACAACCACTGATCTACTCTTTGCTTCTATGAGTTCAACATCTTAGATTCCACAAATTAGTGAGATTGTACATTATTTGTCTTTGTGTGCACAGCTTATTTCACTAAATATAATATCTTCCAGGTTTATCCACATTATTGCACTTCCTTTATCCATTCATCCCTTAGTGGGCACTTAGATTGTTTCTATATCTTGGCTATTTTGGATAATGCTGCAATAATGAACATAGGAATACAGATATGTCTTTGAATTAGTGTGTTTCTTTTGAATATATACTCAGAAATGGGATTGCTGGATTGAATGGTACTTATAGCTTTAATTCTATGAGGAAACTCCATACGGTTTTCTATAATGAGTGTACTAATTTGCATTCCCATTAACAGTGTACAGTGTTCTTTTTTCTCCATACTTTCAGCAGCACTTACTTTTTGTCTTTTTAAAATAATAGTTATTCTAACGAGTATGAGGTGATATCATATTGTTGTTTTAATTTGCATCTCCGTGACGATTAGTGATGTTGAGCACCTTTCCATATATCTGTTGGTTGTGTATATGTCTTCTTTGGAAAAAAGATGTCTGCTCAAGTCCTTTGTCATTTTTTAAAATTGGGTTATTTGTGAGATTGTTTTTCCTATTGAGTTGTGTGAGTTCTTTACATATTTTGGATATTAACCTCTTGTGAAATACATGGTTTGCAAATATTTTCTCTTACTCTGTGAGTTCTCGTTTTACTCTATTGATAGTGTCATCTGATGTGTACATTGAAATATTTTTCATGAAGTCCAATTTGTCTATTTTTCTTTTATTTTTTTTGAGTTGGAGTCTCACTCAGTTGCCCAGACTGGAGTGCAGTGGCCGCTCCCAGCACCACAGCCTCGACCTGCTGGGCTCCGACGATCTTTCCGCCTCAGCCCTCCAAGTAGCTGGAACTACAGGCGCGCGCTACCATGCCCGGCTAATTTTTTTTGATTTATTGTAGAGAAGAGGTCTCCCAAGTTACCCAGGTGGGTCTCGAACACGACGGCTCAGGCAATTCACTAACATAGGCCTCCAAAAGCGCAGCATTACAGGCTCAGCCACTGAGCCACCCACCTACTCTATTTTTCTATTTATGCCTTTGTCTTTGATGTCATATCCAATAAATCATTGCCAAATCTAATATCATGAAGAATTTGTCCTATGCTTCCTTCTAAGTTTTATTATTTTAGTTTTTACATTTATATATTTAATTTATATTGAGTTAAACTTATGTACAGTTAACTGTCCCTTGGTATCCTTGGGAGATTGGATCAGGACTTCCCCAAGGATATCAAAATTCACAGATGCTTAAGTTCCTTAAAAAAAATGGCACAGTGTTTGCATATAATCTATGCATATCCTCCTACATGCTTTAAATCATCTCTAGATTACTTAAAATACCTGGTATAGTGTGAATGCTATGTGACTAGTTATTACACATTATACCTTATTGAGTTTTAAATTTGTATAATTTTTATTGCTCTATTGTTCTTTTCATTGTTTTTAACAAATATTTTGATCAGCACTTGGTTGAATCCACAGATGTGCAACCCACGGATATAGAGGGCTGACTGGATGATGTTAGGTAAGGGTCCAAATTTACATTTTTCATGTGGATGCCAAGTTTTTTCAGTACCATTTAGTGAAAAGATTGCCCTTTTCCCAATGACTAATGTTGGCACCCTTGTCAAAATCATTTGACCGTATATGAAAGAGTTTATTTCTGGGTTCTTTATTCAGTCCCATTGGTGTATGTGTCTGTTTGTACCATATTGTTTTGATTACTGTAGCTGTGTAGGAAGTTCTGAAATCAGGAAGTGTAAGTCCTCTAGCTTTATCCTTTTTCAAGATTATTTTGGCTATTTGGGGTCCCTTGCAATTTCATATGAATTTTAGCATGTGCTTTTCTATTTTCATAAAAATACCTTGGGGATTGTAATCAGAATTGCACTGAATCTGTAGATTGCTTTAAGTAGTATCGACATCTTAACAATAATAAGTCTTCCAATCCACAAATAAGGAATGTGTTTTCATTTATCTGTCTTGTTTAATTTCCTTCAGCAACCTTTTGTAGTTTTCAGCATACAAATCTTTCATTTTCTTGGATAGGTTTATTTCTTAGTATTTTTTTTTGATGCTACTATAAATGAAACTGTTTCCTTAATTTTCTTTTTTTTTTTAATTTGGAGTCTCACTCTGTCGCCCAGGCTGGAGAGCACACTCACTGTCTCCCCAGCATTGACCTGCTGGGCTCCAGCGATCCTTTCGCTTCAACCTTCCAAGTAGCCGGAACTACAGGCAGGCACTACCGTGCCCGGCTAATTTTTTGATTTATTGTAGAGACGAGGTCTAGCCAAGTTGCCCAGGATGGTCTCGAACCCGTGGGCTCAGGCAATCCACTTGCCTCGACCTCCCAAAGTGCTGGGATTACAGGCTGAGCCACCAAGCCTGCCCTTAATCTTCTTTTTGGATTGTTTAATGTTAGTATATAGAAACAACAAATTTTTATGTGTTGTGTTTTTTTAAATCCTGGGAAGTTACTGAATCAATTTATTAGTTTTAACATTTTTTTGTGTGTGAAATTGTTATGGTTTTCTACATATAAGATTATGTTATTTTCAAAGAGAAGACATATGGTTTTGAAGTGTTTAATTATCAGGAAGCCACTAGGACGACTGTACAGGTTTATCTTGATTAATTGGTAGTGAACTTTTTGTGGTTGCTATATCCAGGGAAAGAAATACATTGAGCTTTGATTTCAATGAGTCAGAAGATCTGACATCCAACAGAATCCAAATAAAAATGATGCATCATTTCTATTTACTGATGCTAATTACTGACATTTCTATTTACTGTTGCTTTTGCACCAATAAATAGAAGTAAAAGTTAATGGTCTATATGCTCAAAAGATTATTTTGTGGAGCACTCTATGTAGATTAGCATTGCTTAGTATGAAGGGAAATGTCACTAGCTCAGAAAGGTATTTCTTTTAAACACTTTATAAGTTAGAGTAATAACTAAGAGCAATATCATCTCACATTTAAAAAAAAAGTTTTGCAGATATCATTCTTTTTATCCCTCATAATACTAATGCCATACAGATTTCTTTTTTTTTTTTGAGTTGGAGTCTCACTTTTGCCTAGACTGGAGTGCAGTGGCCACTCCCGGCCACCGCAGCCTCGACCTGCTGGGCTCCGGCGATCCTTCCGCCTCAGCCTTCCAAGTAGCTGGAATTACAGGCGCGCTACCATACAGATTTCTATGGCAGATTTCCTTTCACTAAGTTAGTTGAGAATGTATATTGAATTTTGTAAGCATTTATTTAAGATTACTTTATACTTCCTAATCTTTTCTCTCTCTCTCTCTCTCTATATATATATATATATAAAACAATTAAAAACACTCCCAGTTTGTGAATCTTTATGAAATATCCACCAGTAGGCATTTCAGAGGCACTGGTTCCATCTAATCCTTAAGAAACCATTAAAATATATCCAAAAAACAATCTACTGACTATAAACATTTAAGTAAAGATTTGCAGATTGTAAACCAGCCATCCATGGAATTCCACAACAACCCAGCAAAGAAACACCCACCTGAGAAGCACAGCAGGGACATAGGCCACAAGTGCCAGGCTTTGGGGATTTTCTTAGAATAAAACAATCCCTGGTTCCACTGAGGCAGAAATGGGGTATTATTTCTTGTAGCTGTTATTGTCCTGTTCTTTAGACATGCACAGTTACATGTATAGTTTATTTTTAAATGGATTAAAAATATTTCCAGGTTTTTTAAAACTGACATTTTGAATACCTGTCAGTCTTTCTAATTTGCTAAAATTGCTGCTTATTTACTTACTGGCTGACTGATTGCTTGTGAAACATTACATTTTTCAGTCATTTAAACTTCTAGTTTATTTTGGAAAAGAAAACTAAGATGATATTCACTGAATTATAAGATTTGAATTCAAAATGACAATTTCAAATTTTGAGTCTTCCACTACCTACCTGTAAGACCTTGAGTAATCTACTTAACCTCACTAGTTTTGTTTTTTACCTGAAAAATAAGGTTCCTGTAATTATTCAATGCACAGGCATGGTATATAATTGCTAAATATATATTATGTATTATTTAATGCCAAATACCTTAGAAATCCCAAGACCTAATAATTGAATTTGAATACGAAAAGTTCCTTAAGGATCACCTGTCCAAATCCTTTATTTAACTGGTGAGGAAATTGAGTGAATTGTGGGTGATTACATAGTGTCAGAATTAAGGTCTGGACCTAGATTTCATAAATGATGCTCCAATTTTCATGAGCATTTCTTAATTGTAGCTCTTAAAGATAATTTTTTTCAGTTAAAAAAGGAAAATAAACAGTTAAAAGCAATTGCTGACTACTCATGGGAATTTATAGTTGTAATATCACTTTCATGAATAAAGGATCCAATAAATAAATATTATAGTAACTGCCGGATGTTAGATGTAGAGCGGGATAAAGTGGCCAGATGGTTCATTGCAATGTAAAAATATTTTTCTTGCCTATTTCAAGACTTTTCAAAATCTAAAGCATTTTATTTTCTGACTTAGGAGAGGAAAAACCAGCACAGCACAGCAGAAGTGCAAGTGTTGAGAGTAGGAAGCGCTGGATTGGAATAGGGTTGAAATTACTACTGGGCAAGATTTTATCTTGTAATAAAGATGACCTTTTTCTATGGAGAAAGTAAACTCAAACAGAATAAAATGAAAGAAAGTATTGCACATTGCTTTGAAAAGTGATCGTTTCTGTATTGCTATAGCAAGTATATATTTGCTGTATTGAGTACAAACTCAAAGTACTAACGTTTATATACATATGTATGTATGTCACTTTTCCTTATTTATCATAGATTGGTCCAGTATCATCTTTCACATCTGAGCATATTATACATGCTGAGTTTATTTACTTGTAGAGTTATCCTATGAGGTATGTAGCATCCACACTTTTTCAGTTGTATAAATTTAAGCTTAATGTAGTTATATTGTTTATTGAAATGACAGAAGGATGGTTTCATTCTACTTTTCTTAAAAAAGTTAGTTAGAATTTTGTAAGGATAAAGTGCTTCATTTAGGCCATGGAACAGTCTAGCACTCTTGCTAGACTCACACTCACCTCTGAAGGTGTAGCCATGTATTAGAGCAAAACTAGGCCTGATCTTCAGCCAGAAAGACCCAGTTCAGCTAAAATGATTAACATTTGGGAACACCTCTGTGCCACTTGATAATTTGCTCCTGCCATGAATGTCCAGGTGGATCTCGTACCTGCCTTGTACCAGCCTGACTAATACCTCCTTACCTGGAAGCTCCTAAATTCCCCCACAATCCAGCATGGCAGGAAATCTAACTGGAAGAGCTGAAGGTTCCTGTACTCTGCTCAGGGTTTCGTCCAGTAGGAAAGAAGCAGGAGTGGGGGACTGACTACTTTCTGCCTTCTCACTTCATCGGCCAAACCCACTTGGGAACCAGAAAACAGAATCTAGAATATGTAGTCTGTACAGGTCATCTCTAGGGCACAGAACTAGACAAAGAAGAGGTGAGAATGAATCTGGCAGGGCAAAGTATAACCAGCACTCGAGTGGAAGGGAATATCATTGCAGAAATTAAAATGACCTCTAAAGCAATAAACAAATCTGTAATTCTGGCATAACCCTGTTTATGGCCTAATGTTCATGTCTGCTACGGGAACCCTAAATTAAGATAAGGAAAGCAGAGACGTTTGGTTTGGATTCCTTCAAGGACTATTAGATTATGCCGTTATCACTTTCCCTTCTGATTTAAGGGTCTCTGTAATAATCTTTCTGGAGGCTGTGTAGGTGTAGGGCCCTGACTTTTTCTATCACCCCCAAATCTTGGAAAATGTCAAGTCTTACATCAAATTCACTAATTGTCACATTGTTGAAGTGGGACCATCTGGTGAAGAGATGGATTTATGATAATACTAATTGGAGTTAGACTGTGGGGTGCCTGGCTTTCTAGAACGATGGGATGCCGAGGCAAGGGTATATTTTGGAAAGACTGGTATAGAAAGACCTTACTCTCTCCTTCTGGGTATTGCAATGTGACCTGGCTTTTGATCAGTTTTGTTCAAGAGCCAACAGAGTCTGGTATTCATAAACCTCTTTTAAACAAAACATATTATTATGTTAAGCCTTCTAGGAGGATGGTGTAAGCCTGATTACAAAAAAGCAGTAGTATAAAAGCCTGAGTTTAAAAGTGCAGGAATCTGAATTTTTTAAACTCTGGCAGTAATTTACTTGCATGAGAGTATCACAAAAAGCTGCATATGATGGAGGGACCCAGAACCCAGTGAAAATCCATCAAATGTGTGGTACTGCTGCACAAACTCTGTACTGTTGCCACTATCCTTTCATTAGATTGTATATAATTCGCTAGTTAATTTGGAAATTATGTTATTTCCATGTATTAGTTTGCTGGGGCTGCCATAACAAAATGTCACTGACTGGGTGGCTTACACAATAGACATTTATTTTCTCACAGTTTTGGAAGATAGATGTCTAAGATGAAGGTATTTGCAGTTTTGGCTTCTCCTGAGGCCTTGCTCCTTGGCTTGCAGATTGCCACATCCTTCCTGTGTTCTCACATGTTCATCCCTTTCTTCTTTTTATGAGAACATCAGTCATAGTATATTATTACCCATACTAATGACCCAACTTAATGTAATTACCTCTTTAAAGGTACTATCTCCAAATATAGTCACATTCTGAGTTACTGAGGGTTAGAGCCTCAACATATAAATTTGAGGGGGAGCACAATTTAACACATAACACTCCATAAGATCTCTTATCACTGATATGTATCTCTTCTGATGTGTTCTACTGCAACATGCTCCGCATTTTAAAATAACATTAGTATATCCCTTTTTAGTTGACTGTCTATTCAATCCATGTATCTGTTTTGTTTCCTCAGACTGCCAGTCTATTCCTTCAGATAGCCACCTGATTATGAAAGCACAGCACAAAGAGTTAAGCCTGACTTGGCTTAGATAAGTCAGTAGTGTATTCTAGTCGCTTTGGCCACAGTCACTGGTGCAGTGCTGGACATGATCTGTGCTGGCTCAGTCACTGTAAAACTTTAGGCTTCTTTCTTTTATTGTGGCAGAATTGTTTTCCTCTTAGTGTGAACAAAAAATCATGTAGGCTTTGGATTTTTTGGCCGTCATCTTGTGACCATGGAGGCAAGTCAGGTTTAAGATGATGTTGCAGAAGGATACACATTGAAAGCCTCAATATCCTTGTAGATCCCATTGATCTATTGAATCAAACCATCCTTGAAGTTCATCCATATCTGGATTTTCTAGCTATGTAAACCAGGAAGTTTCCTTTATTGTTTCAGCCATATTCAGTTTGCCTTTCTGTAACTAAATGCATTCTGATACAAGGCAGTGATACCATATATTTTCTCAACTTACAGAGATAACCTTTCATCACATTAACAAATAGTTATTGTTCATCTACCATGTATGTGCCAGTCACTCTATTAAGTTCAAAGGAAATATTATTATACATTGTAGACAACTCCTGTTGTCTAAGTCTACTGCAGGAGACAACCTTTCATTAAATAATCGCAAAATAAATGAGCAATTGCAACCTGTGATTAGCCACAATAAAATAAATATACTCAAGGTTATAAAAGGCTATAAAAGGAAGGACTTACCTAGTACTTGCTCTAGTCAAGGTGTGCCTAAGGAAGAGATATTTATCCTGAAGTCTGGAAAAGTACCAGTTAACTAGTCAGCAGAAATGTATAACATGGATAAAGTCCCTGAATCAAGAAGGAAGACACTACAGCATTTATGGAATTAAACAAGTACCAATGTGATTGGTCAAGTGGAAGAGACAATGGTCTGGCCTCTTTTTTTTTTTCTTTTTATAAATAATACATGTTGTCTCCTAGGTTCATCCATGTTATCTCAAATGGCAAGAAATTATTTTTTATGGCTGAATAATATTTTATTGTATACATGTACCACAATTTATGTAGCCAGTCATCTGTCAATGGACATTTAGGTCGTTTCTTATTTTGACTACTGTGAGTAATGCTGCAATGACATGGAGGTGCAGATATCTTTTGGAATACTGATTTTATCTCCTTTGAATATATACCCAGATGTGGGATTGCTGGCTTAAATCTTTATTTGTCAATTAAATATGGAAACAAAAACAAAAACACAAAGAACAAACAGAAAACAATATATGTTGTGAGGATCTGAGATCTGAAGCCTCTGTCATTCTATTTAGAAGTAAATTAGCTGCCATTATTTCATGGTGCTCCTTATCACAAAGGTGAGAGAGACCAAATAATGTTTTCATAAATTTTATGCTGAAAACACTGTAGTCATTTCTTTCTTCATTTTACCTTGAAGATCTGGCATATTTAAGAAATATAAGGATTAGTCCTATGTATCTATGTGTGTATGCATGAGTGTGTGCATGTATGTATATTTAGAGATGTGCATATGTTTATGAATGTGTCTATGAATGTGTGTTTGTATGCATATTTATGAATGTGTGTGTTGAGTGTGTGTATTTATGAATGTGTGTGCATAGGAAAGGAAGTAAATAGAGGTTTGGCTTTGTCCCTATTGTGGGGCCAGACCCAAACTGACATATATAGATGCCTTCAGAATCCATTATCATAAAAAGATTTTCCTGTAAGATTGTCAAAAGGTTATCTTGGGATAAATGGAACATTAACCAAATTCTTCAAAGTTTATTGCAAACATCAGCATCAGTCTTTTCTTGCTTTTTCTCTCTAGACTCGCAAAAGAACATTTTAGGTCTGCCTATTTCTCTGCCAAAAGACAAGATTCAAGAACAGAGAGAAGTTATGGTTTGCACAAAAATCAAACTGAGTTGACCCTTTGAGTATAGACATCAGGATCTTGATTTTTTCTCTCAAAGAAAGTGATTTATGAACTATTTCTTATAGAAAAAACATCTTCAAATATTGTATCCAGGTTCATTATGCAATAGAATGTCAGCAGCATGGTCTGACAGCTGTAGTAGAAGATTCAGCAAAAACAACTACTAGAGGGGACAATATCAGATAACACCTTTACAAATATTACAAATCTCACATTTAATAAAACAGTGGACATATTTTGATAAAATATTTTTTGGTTATTATTTAATATGGGTAGAAGAAAACATAAGAAACCAGGCTCTCTTAAGTATGTTATATTATGCATGTCAGTCATATAATACAACTATATTACCTTTATTTATATGAGTAAATATGAAAATAAAGTACAAAAAATATCAAAATAACAGTTCAAGAGTAGAATAGAAGAAATGTCATTTGGCAGGACAGATTAATTGATAAATAAATCCTAGCAACCCATTATTTTATAAATTCAGAGAAGGAAAGACTTTTTCAGCTGTAGAAAGCAGTGTCTGAGTTGAGTATTGAGATAAAATAGAACTTGAATTTACCAAATGGAAGAGGTTTACTAATGAGGATTACATTTGGATGTTAGTTAAAGAAAACCCTCCCAAGCAGTGACTGACACTCACAAAAAGTCTAGGAATGAGCCATTTATGGTATTATAGGGCTTGATATTCTCATCAAACACCCAAGCTCCTTTGATCTTCCTGCCTCGCCACACATAGTATATATGAGTATGTGGATTGCACCTTATTCAGCTATCATGTTTCCCCACTTTCTAATTAAAAAGACAGGAAAAGTATGAAATAAAGAGGAAAATGTTCTTTTAATGATCATTTGCATTTTTATTTTTGGAGGATGACCTTTCCCAAGGACTTTTGTATAGAACTTGTTACATAGCCACCCCTAGCTGCAAGGGTGCCTGGGAATTCAGGCATTTCTCTTTCTAGCTTGAAAAGTAGAGGAAGGTGAGGAAAGGGAGTTGCCATAGTTGTTGTGTCCCAACAAGATTTGTCCCAAAGGTGCAGATCACTCATCCTGGCACATAATTGTAAATCTGAAGTACAGAGGAAGGAAAGCACATGGTATATTGTAAGGACTAGTAAGTTAACTTTGTTGGTTGACATATAGGAAACACTAAAAGAATAGTGAAAGAAAAGACTACAAAGATGGTTGGGTTCTGTACTGGGTTAAATAGTGTCTCCTCAATTCATATCCTCATAGAACCTTATTTGGAAATAGGGTTTTTGCAGATGTAGTCAAGTTAAGATGGGGGTCGTGCTGGATTAGAGTGGGCCCTAATCCAAAGTCAGGTGCCCTTATAAGAAGAGAGAAACTTGGACACAGAGACACACACACATAGGGAAGTCGATGTGAAGACAGACAATAAGAAAATGTGGTCATGTGATGATGGAAGCACTGATTGAGATTATGTTGCTGCAAATTAAAAATTGCCAAGGATTGCTGATAACCTCCAGGAACCAGGAAAGAGACATGAAAGAAACTCTCCTCTAGAGCATTTAGAGATAGCACAGTCCTGCTAACATGTTGGTTTTGGATTTGAACATCTAGAGCTTGCCAAATTTATGTTGGGTTAAGTCACACATTTTGTGACACTTTGTTATGGCAGGATTAGAAAACTAATACAGTACCCTATTGTGAAGTTCATGGAATATCAGATTTAAAATTGAGTAATTATACTGTAGATTAGTATTTCAAATGTATCATTAAGTGCCTTCAAAAAGTTAGAAACTGTTAGGCAAACAAAATAATTATTCTGGTGGACAAATAAATTTGGGAAATATGTCATATCTTAGCTTTAACTTATAAATTCACCCTGAGATTTGGGATACCAAAGGCTATGAGAAGAGGAAAACTGACTTTACTCTGTTTCACCTTGTATTTTTCAAGTATATTTAATTACAGATTACATTTTTTTATTAAACACTATGTAGCATGGTCAGAAACATATGTGTTCTGAGGACCTTGGGTGAGAAATGCGAATGTAAAAAATGGCCAGTCCCTGAAGGACTGGTATGGTCAGTGTTATGTTTAGGAAAAATAATCTTGCAGAAATGCGGAAGATGAATTGGGGAGGAGAAAGACTGGAGTCACAGAGAGCAAATCTGAGCAGAAAGAGTGGTAATGACAATAAAAAGATTAATGGTAAAGAGATAACCAAGGAAGAACTCACAAGCCATGGAAACATTGGCTAGACAGACTCTGTCCTCGTTATAAAACAAAGATGGTGGTATTAAATAGATCCTTTACATATGAAATTGCATTTGAAAAATTTTGGATTAATGTTTGCTATTGCACTGTAGATACTTCCTTATTATTTTAATTATTGTTTGGTTGATTTTACCTGAATGTATATAAAATATATGTTTCTATTGTATTTGAACGTGGAATTTCTGATTGCACATGCTGAGGAATTTAGCCATTGATTGGATCCTTAAAAAAGCAAGTGAAAGACATGAAGGAAAAGAGGATCTGGAATGAAAACATATTCTCAAATTCCTGAAACCCAATTTCTGACCAACGGTTAAGGACGTATCAACCTCTAAAACATCCTGTTCTCATACCCCATATTTCTCCAATCTTTTAATATTTTTTATCATAAAGATGTGGGGTACAATTCAGGGTTAGTTATACAAATATTGATTATGCAGGTACCCTTGTTGATGAGGAGTGCCACTCCCTCCCCTAGCAGTTTTCCTCAACTGCCACTTCCACCCCCTCCCCTGACAGTTTCCCATTACTGCCAAATGCTTTCTTATAGTATAATTGTTCAAGGTCTGCTTATGAGTGAGAACATATGGTACTCTGGAGAAAAAGGAACGCTTCTGCACTGCTGGTGGGAATGCAAACTAGTGTAACCTCTTTGGAAGACAATGTAGTAATTTCTGAAAGAACTAGAAATTGACCTTCCATATGATCCAGCAATTCCCCTATTGGGAATATACCTGGAGGAACTCAAATCATTCTACGAAAAAGATACCTGCATACATATGTTTGTTGCAACTGTATTCACAATAGCAAAAACTTGGAACCAACCATGTTGTCCATTGAAGCTGGACTGGATAAACAAAATGTGGTACATATACACAATGGAATATTATGCAGCCATAAATAAGGACAAATATATGGACTTTGCAGCAACTTGGATAGATTTGGAGTTGATCGTACTCAGTGATCTATCATAGAAACTTCTCCAATCTTTAAAGTGAACTTGTGTCCTTATTGCTAGGAGAGGCCAGTGACAATTTTTTTCTCCATCTCAGCTTCTGAATGTGGTTATTACATTCCATGAATCTGTGATGGAAGAACTTAGATAAAATTTTCATCAAGAAGCCAGAGAACGAAAACTTTTCTTTTAACTACATAAGGTTGAAAACATTCAGTATTCCATTGGTAAGTGACTTTCGTTTCTAAGTTAGATTTAGTATCAGTAAGTTGGTGTGAAAGATTTATTTGAAAAAATGTGTCATAAACTCCTTCTTATGACAATCCTTATTTAGAACCTGGCTAAAAGTAATAATAGAATTTTCTAGACTTTGATGATTAAGAATTCTTTGAAAATTTTGCTACCACTGCACCTAACAATTCTATGCCATGGTGCTTACTGGATTGAGTGCTGTCGATTTGTCCTATTCCTACTTGAGGGAAAAACTGAATAAGAAGTGGAAATTGCATTTTAAATTGAATTAACATTTAGAAATGATTTAAGAAACTTGATTAATGAGAATACAGACTTTTAAATTCTGTCACTAGGAGGCTTGGTTTTACCTTTTTCATGTTAAGGGGCAGGTTCTACATAATATTCTATCAATCTGTTATAAAGCATTTATAAATAGCATTGCATAGAATTATTTACATGTCTCTTGAACAAGATTAAACACTTCTCATAATAAATTACCATAGGAAAGGCAGTGCTATTAATCATTCATTAAATGTTAATAATATTTGTCAATGCTTATTTCCTTTAAAGTGGCAAAAATTAGATATTTTACATTGAAAAATATCAACTGAAATAAACATTTTTTCTAGATACCCAACTCCAGACTGAAACAGATATTTTATCTTTAAAATTTTATTTATTGACATTAATGTAGATGAAAAGAACATGTTTGCAGTTTTATAAGACATCTAGTCTCTAAAATAAAGAAGAACTCTGTGAGACTATAAGGAAGGAAAATAAATTGAATTGTGTACTATCATTTTAAAACACTTTTTGTACTCCTTAACCAGAAAAATATTTTTGTTTTTGTTTTTGTTTTTTTTTTTTGAGTTGAAGTCTCACTCTGTTGCCCAGACTGGAGTGTAGTGGCCGCTCCCGGCCACCGCAGCCTCGACCTGCTGGGCTCCGGCGATCCTTCCGCCTCAGCCTTCCAAGTAGCTGGAACTACAGGCGCGCGCTACCATGCCC
>CAUYQG010164271.1:0-20729 GCA_963574415.1 Tarsius wallacei
GACACCCTATATGCCTGCCATAGAGGCAGTGGAATTCCACCTAGTTTCCTAGAAGGACCACTTCCAAAGGAAGGGTAGGAGTACTTGAATATGGTTCAAATGTGGTATAATGCTTGGATACCTGAAATTCTACAGTCAAAGTTTCTTTCATTTACAAGTTTGCTTTTGACTTTTTTGTGGTATTCCCACTGGGCTAGGCTCATTAAAAGATTGTCTTTTTAATTCTCATTTTACTGACAAATAGCCTGAGGGTTGGAAAGTTGTAGTAACTTCTGGTGGCTACCCAGCTGGCATGAGATGCAGATGGGATTCGAGTTTCCTTACATTCCAGATCTTCTTCAGTTTATTTCCAGGAATGCTTATATACTTTTGTTCCATTCTAAAATTAGTTTTCATTTTCATTTTTCTAGCTTGATCTCAAGCTCATCCAGTCACCACTGGTCAGTAAGAAGCTTCCTAATCTGGAAGGCAGACATCCAGATAGGAGTCAGCTGGAATTAAAACAATAATTCCCTCCCACAAAACTTTTGATAATTCCATTTTGGGGAAGTCTGGGGGGGAAATATGGCCACTGCAAATCATTCTGCTTCTGCAGCAACAAAATTACCTGGGGGAAAAGGTACTGTTAAAGTCTAGTATTTCATGACGTCAAATCACTTTGTTACCAAGAGCAAGGGAAACTGCTGGGAATACAAAGCACTATAACAGCAATAACTCTGCAACTCCTAAAGTCACCCACGTTTTAAAACATGTCAGAAGCATCACAGACTGCAGTAGGAATAGCATTTTTACCTGATTTTCTAACACATGCAATAACATTTATAGGGGACACTCTGAAATGTTGTAACTGTAGAAACAACATTGTAGTGAATTAGCTGTTTTTACCTTTCCTATAAGTATAAGGATGTATTAAATATTTCCATTCTACTTGCCACCAAAAAGGAGGTAGTGGAAAGTGTGTATTACAAATAACACCACCCTATAAATCCCTTTAGATCTGCATACAAGTTCTACTGTACAGGTCTGTGCTCCCACTCAGGAAAAATCACTACCAAACTCCATGTCCCCAACAGGGGTCTGTTAATTACTTTTAAAGTCTCTCGCAACTCCTCTAGTGCTTCCAAGAAGTATGCAAACACAGCAATATACAAAGATCCTTTTTTCTTCCTTTAATGGTCAGTCCAGGCTGAGATTTCATGAGCTTCCCATGGCTGTATGAAAGTTAAGCTATATGCAAATGTTCAAAGAAAAGGCTGTTAAAATTGACTGGGATTAATGCTTTGTTTATCCTGCAGCTGGAATGCTGCAGAACTCTACTTAAATGGGCGGGAAAGGAGGCCAAGCACCATGTGCATCAGGCTGCAAGGCTGAGGCAAGGGAGAGCTGCTCTGCCACTCTGGATCCATTCCAGTTTGCCCCAACCCAGCTTTGGTGCTATCCTTCGTACTCTCAGAAGGCAAAACTTTTCATCTCCAAACATAATATTCTAGCTATAGAAAGTCTTGACGATTCTCATGTTTTAGAACCGGTATTGGAGCTTAGAGAATGGCATCTTCTCCTCTATATATAAATAAATAAAAACAAGTTTTTAAATGAATAATATATATATTTTAAAAAGTCATGGCAACTGTCATCACTGCTTCTTAAAGCCAGCAGAGACCCTAACTATGATTATTTATCAAGGTCAAAAACACATTGGATTTTATTCCCAGTTTAACAAATATTTATTAATAATCTACTAGGTAGAAGGAACTGTATTCTGAACATTGAAGACTGAATTATCTCAGCTTTCAAATAACATATTTTTTATATTTTTATTGAAATATAATTTATATACACTAAGATGCATATTTCTTAAACTCAGTTTGATGAGTTTTCACACATGTAAAAACCTGTGAGTTTATGTCAAATAATATCTATATAATATATGTCAAATAATATAGATTATATATGTCAAAGAATATATACAGAGAGAATATACGCCTGTGATACAATACTGTACTTGTGAGGTCATATAATCTCTCTTTTCTCACACTTCTTAGTAATTAACATTTAACATCACACAGAAAATGGGACATTAGTATTATAACTAAATGAATATTATAGCTAAAGTACAGTGAGTGTTTGCTCCATGCCCAGGACTATAATAAAAAGATGTATAGAGGATATCATTGAATCCTTCCCTATTCATCTCCCCAAAATCTTGGGCTAGGTACAATGATTACCACCTTCATTTTATAGAGAATGCACCCAAGGCATAAAAAGTTTAATCTCCCGGTCAGGTAAGTAGGTGGCAGAAGAATACATTGAACTCTTATTTTTTTGCTCTAGAGTCTAAAAGTTCATTACTGTCAAACAAGACAGCCTCCCATTATAAGCTAAGTACTGATTTATAGACTAAATTTCTTTGCCTGTGAGTCCCTAAATCTATAACCATGGCCACTACTTGGTTGTATAAAACAGTTCTAATACTTTAATGAATATAGTAGAATTCAAGGTTCTTTTGAGTAAAAAAATAATAAAACAGATAGGTAGATAGATACATAGAATGCTAAACCACAGATAGCTAAATGTTAATCAACAGGTAGGATGCACTTCTGAGTCAATAAATGAAATCAAAGAGAATATCTCATTCATGCCTACATTTACTGTTAACTGATTTACAGCTACCCAAACTCCAGCCTTTCCCTTTGGCCAATTTTGTAAAGACTCCTATTCCTTTCATGCTCATCCAAACTTTAAAACCGACCTCCTTGACTGGGCTCGGTGCCTCAGCCTGTAATCCCCCGCTTTGAGAGGCCGAGGTGAGTGGATTGCCTGAGCCCGAGGGTTCATGACCCACCTGGACAACTTGGCGAGACCTTCTCTACAATAAATTAAAAAAAATTAGCCGGGTGTGGTAGCACGCGCCTGTAGTTCCAGCCACTTGGAAGGCTCATGCGGAAGGGTCGCCGGAGCCCAGGAGGTCGAGGCTGCGGTGGCCGGGAGCGGCCACTGCACTCCAGTCTGAGCGACAGAGTGAGACTCAAGTTCAAAAAAAAAAAAAAAGTAAAAGTAAAAAAAGCCGACCTCCTGTCCATATTTATGACTTTGTAATTCACTTCCTTTGACAATATCAGACAAACTTAGAGAATCCAGTGATTTTAGGTAATATAGAAACCTATCCCAAATCTCACTTACATAAAACAGTTGTTTCTTTGTATCTCCTGATAGAGAATTGCATAGGCACGACCTAACTTGCCTCGGTATCATTACAGCCTTTTCCAACTTATTTGGCAATTTTCTATTACTTTTTAAGATATTAAAGCCAAGATGTCTAGATTTATCAAATGAAAGATTTAAAAATTTATACAACCAACAGCAAAAGAGTTTTACCTGTTTTTTTTAAACCTCAGCTACATAGTATATTTAAATACTTGGTTAAGTTAAATTGAAGGTAAGAAAGGTGGGGCCTCTCAGGACCTGAGTCAGTTTGGAAACAGAGAAATTCTGGTGCAGCAGATAGGCATTTGGAGAGTCAATTTCCTAGGAATTGAGAAATAGTCACCAACCAATAGGGAAGGGTTGTATATTTATTAGAGGCAGTTGGAAAATTGTCTATTTGGATAATCAAGTTACACTTGTTGAACATGTGACAACATGTTCACACAGGCACATAAATTTGTTCACACAGGCACATAAATTCCAGATCATTTAAGGTGTTACTTTTAAAAATAAAAATATAAAGTTCTAAAATAATCCATCGCTAAATATTTCACTGACCTCTGTGATAACTAGAGAACTGTGATTTCTCTATGATAAAAGAAAAAGAATTAAAAATCTCAACTCAGGAATATATTTTAAATATATTATAAACAAAAAAATAATGCCATGAATAAGTAATGTGCCTTTGAAAAAAAAAAGAAGAGAGCTAACATAGTAATATACAAATGAGCTATGAACATCAACGGATGTTTTAAAAAGAGGAAATGGAAATATAATAAGTCTAATAAACATCTGAAAAAATTTTTATCTTCTCTAGAAAATAAGAAAAAATGCATATTATAACTATGGATACTCTATTTGCTATCAAATTGCTTCAAGATTGGTGAAAGTGCAGTATGGCAGGCTTTTTGAAATGATGCTACTAGTAGAATAAAACAGCACAGTGTTTCTTGTAAATCAATTGGCCTCTGTGTTTCAAGATCATTAAGCATACTTCTGTTTTACCAAGTGATTCCATTTCTCAGAATTCATCTTAAAAATTATCTTTAAATCTACAAAAGATGCTTGCAAAATTTATAATAGCAAAAGAAAATGGAAACACTCTACTTGTCCAATATCAGATGATGATCATTCTATTTCAAAATGTTTATGTAAAGGAATTTAGTCATTGATGTTCCCAGAGAATAATATAGAGATGAGAAAAAATAATCATACCATAACAATTATTAAAAAAATAGGAAAACGAATTTTTAAAAGTTGCCAGTAATCAAGGAATAAAGGCAATTGTTACTTTGTTTCTTTTTCTTTTGTTAAAGAGTTAATGCAAATACTTTAGAGACTTTGATTATTTTGTTACAATTTTTCACATGCAGAGGAAGTAAAGCAAATGTACAGATTTGACGAATGCAATACAAGCTGCTCTGCCGAGAACAAGTTACTTGTTTAGACTTGTCTAAAATGTTGAATCTAGTTATTTGTAGAAAGTAATATATACCTATAATCTCTAATAACTAAGTTGTGAAAATTCTGTCTGGGACAAGACTATGCATGCATCCTTCAGATAATTGAGAAGAAGATCTGGATATGCATAAGACAAGGCTATATGACTGAATCATGGTTCTTGCCTGAGAATGGGTAGCCAAACAGGAATACCACCAGTCTCACAGCTCAAATGGCACATTTGTATGAATGAAAAACAGAAAGACACTTATTCCTCCAGACACTTCACTGACATCTGCCCAGAAATACTGATCAGCTAGCTATAACTACAAAAGTCAACAAATGATGCCCCCTAGAACTGCAGTGCAAAACCAGTACAACTTTACACAGCAACTTTAAGCCATGTTACATGGTCCATAGTGAATCAGACTACTATCTAAAGAGATCAGAAGGTACGTAGAGGAAGGATCTAGAAGAGACTAGTGGGGTCAGGTAGTGAGGAATGAGAAGAAGGGAAGTCACACTCCCAGCCTGGTCCATACTACACTGCTCTCCTTAGTGATGTGGGAAAGTATATGCCTAGAAGAGCAGGAAGATGATTATGTCTAACCATCCCATGGAGTGGTCCAGAGATCCTGTGATGATAATAGGGTGTGATAGACCTGTAGGTAAATAGGAGGATTTATGGGCAGAAATGGGCATTTAGAATAAATACTCCAGTTCATAAAATTAGGAAGAAAATGCTTCTCTTGCAGTTTTGTTGATAGAATAAAATTCTATACATACACATGCATACATATATTATCTGGCAAGTGGTAAGTACCTACAATTGATAACAATTACATAAAAACTTGTTTATCCCAATAACATTTTAGTAAATTAGAAAGAAATTCTTACTCACACTTCTAAGTGTTCTTCATGCTATGTTAGAAGGAAGCAGATACCCAAGAGACTCAGTACTAAAAATAGCTCCAGTTCTACCATTTCTAGCTACAGGTAAATCTCTTAAACTTTAGAGACCTGTGTTTCCTCATATGTCAAGGAGGAATAAGAGTAATGTTGCCCTCTCCCAATGAGATACTTTCCATAAAATGACTACACACCAAAAGATACACATAGATGCAAGAGATATTGTGTGTGTTTGCATGCGTGCGTGTGTGTCTGTATGTGAGTGTGTTTTACATTTCTTCTTAACCCCTCTGTTTCTTTGTTTTCACTAGTAGTAAGCATATAAAACCTAAAAGGAACTTACATGTTTTCTTTTGAAGCAAAAAGAAGTGCCTAAACAATTGTTAAGTTCTGTTGCTTTCCTTTGGAGAAGAGGGACCAAGACAAGAGTGTAAAAAGCTGCAACCAAAGAACAAGAAAAGTGATAAGGAGCTGGAAAATGGTCCACAGTTAAAAATCTGAATGAAGGAGTTCCCATTCCTCTAACAGCTTCCCAGATGTCCCATGGGAGCTATTTCCTGGCAACTTCTGGGAAGCTTTCCTTGAACTTGGTAAAGATCACCTTGGAGCTAACTGAGAGCATACTTCCTAAGTTTCTCAGTTTTAGCCACGGGAGAGAGGAAATCTTGGTTTTGTGCACATTGTTTGACCAGCTAAAAGTTGAGATTGTTGATTGTGTCATAATTTCTGTCCATGATTTCCTGGACAGTAGTTAAAATTATAGGCTGTTCTGCCAGCTTTCCCTATCTAGCACAAAGTGAATGGAATAGAGGAATTCATCACTCATCTACTTCCTACATAATAAAAATGCCAGCATTTTGGAATTATAGGTAAAACATGTACAGGTGCTAGTTTTGTAAATAAAAAGTTAGAGCGGAAGGTCAGTCCATGTTAGCCAACTCTTTTCCTAAGGGTATTTCCGGGTTGTTTGTACTTCGCTCCCTTGTTCTATTTCATGGATTCAGAAATCAAAGGGTACCAGATGAAAAAGTTCCTTTGGTCTGGATATTCACCTGTTAGCACAGATCTCATCTAAAAAGCATTTGCACAGATCCTTTTCCTTTTTCCTATTCTTATTTTTAATGTAAAGGACTTGCTAACATTGAACTTCCTTAACTCTAAAATACGTGAGACTTGCAAGACTTGTATTTATTTCTGTTTTCAATATTCAAAAAGAGTGTTTCTTAAATTATGATAAAGTATTTCTAGTAAGACTAAGCCACAGCATGCATGTAGTTGATTTGAGATACAGTTATATACACTTCACCATCCCTTAACTAGCAATAAATGTCATTGTACATTTCCATATATAGAAAAAGGTATTTCCAATTCCATGCTTAGTATTATAATAATATCATTCAGGTAATATTTTTTCTTTTCTTTTCACTAGTTTTCTATCTCTGTTTTTCCTAGACACGCTTAGGAGACTCACAGGAGCACTCAATTCTTTAAGAGAGCTCACAGGTGGCAGTATTTTGCTTAAACATGAAAGAAAGACTGTGTCATCATGGAACCTTGGTGTTCCACATGAGTTAGAGGTGGTAAGGATGTCAGGAAAATAAAAGAAGTAGAAATTACAGAATCTAGATGGTATTAAGGCAGTGTACTGTCCGCATTTGTCAACACTTGGTATTTTATTTTACTCCAGCCTCTATGCCTATCACCCTCTCCCCTCTGCATACTCACAGACCCCTAGGACTGATGAGGCAGCACTTTCTTTAAAACATTAGGGAACAGCATTGACTTCCTATTGCCTGCTCATCAGCC
The DNA here is from genome assembly GCA_963574415.1 of Tarsius wallacei. Lineage (NCBI taxonomy): Eukaryota > Metazoa > Chordata > Mammalia > Primates > Tarsiidae > Tarsius > Tarsius wallacei. The sequence goes on from CAUYQG010164271.1 coordinate 7,360, forward strand.
TGCATTCTTTGAACTAACATTCAATGCCCTTCATAATTTCTGTATTCCAATTTAAATTATTTCCAATTATTCTTCATTGTGAATTCTCATTACCAGCTGACTAGAATTTCCACTGAATTTGAGTGAAAGGGCATGACTTTAGGCTTTTTACAGAGTAGCAGTTCAGAAGAAAAGAAAGGTACCAAGGCACAGCGTAGCTAGTTGGATTATACATGATCTAAGGGAAATCTTTAATTTTGAAATTGAACGCTAATGAAAAATATAATTTTATTATTGATGCTTTACAATTGTGAATGCCATGTTGTGGACCTATGTAGGGTTCAGGTAAGTTTAAGAAGCACTTCCACCTTTTGCTTTCCGTTGCTTAATGATTGAAACAGTTTACTGATCACCTGCAATGTTTCAGACACACATCTAAGCATTTGTTTAGTTACTTAATTACCATAGTGATTCAGTGAGAAACCAATAACTTTTCACATTTTACAAATGAGAAACTGAGGACCAGTGAGGTTAAGTGATCTGCCCAACGACAAACAATAAGTCAACCAGGATTCAGACTTAGGTGCTTTGTTTTTTGTTGTCATTGTTTGTTTCTTTGTTTGTGTATTGCTGTTGTTCTTTCTCAAAGTGGGTTTCCTGAAGGAGGTCCTTTGATCATCAGTTTCAGTGAAGGTCTACTGATCATTCAGACTTCTGTATATTGTATATTAGGTTAATTTTTTAGTATATTACTTATGTCATCTACAGATTATGTAAAATTCAATGAGTATAAATGCTCCAGCACAGATCTGCCTCATTTTTTCTTTTTTTACTAGAAATGCTGGTAAACTTTTTGAAGCCAGTTAATAGGGTTATACTGTTAAACATTTTCTCTCCAAGGTCTAGAACAATGTCCAGCACACAGATGGTGATCAAGGTCTCATAAATGAATAGATGAAAAACAGGTCCTAGAATCAATCTTGCACGAAATATTTGTGGGAATCATCAAAAGGAGGACAAACCAACTTGCTCAAGGTCACTAAGCAAGTCATCACTCAAGCAAGACTTTTTGGAATACTAATTATTCAGAAATCAGACTAGAATCAGGTGCTGTCTGAACTATGAGAAGTTTGGAAGAGGAGAGACAATCTCTGTCCTCAAGGAGTTTAAAATCTTATCTGGTTCCACCTTCCAATGCATTTCTTTCTTATAGACTATACCACACCATCAATGATGTCAATAATACATTCTTGTTTCTTGCAGAATTGTTACTCCTTCATGCAATAATGCAGCATTTTGTAACAAGCTTTATAATGAGGCTATGAATTAAAGTGATGCATGGCTTTTCTGAGGTACAATATGCATCACAACAGCTTGTATTAACAATTTAAAACCATATAATGTGCTTTATAAGCTAATAAAGTAGCTGCCTCTAAATGATTTATCAAATATGAATAATGCATCCAGAAATAACTTACAGGAACAGGGCCAGCCTCCTCCGCTCCTTTGCGAGCTGACTTTCTCCACAGATGATACTGAGGACACATGGGAGCAGAGTTACTGAGCTCTAGACACCAGCATCCTGCTCTGCCAGGAAGCCTGCCTGAGTTCTCCCTGGAGTCTCCCTGCATAATATCCTAGTCTCAATATTTCAGCCAACCTCTCTGCCTTTTCCCACTTCTGCTTCTTTCTCCGCCCCCCCGTTATTCTCTCCTCTAGCTTTCTCCCTTTTCAGGATCTTTCTCATTCCCTCTCCTCTCCTGCTTAATTAAAGAAAGGTCAGGTGTTGTCTTAAAATTTGCCTATATGCAGAGGATAAAGCAGTCAGTAATCTGAGCAATCAAAAGGGAAAACTCTGAGGGCTCATATTCCAGAAAGAGATCAGTTCCACATGCTTTCTAGACTTCTAAGATATATTTACACCAGTGTTTGAACTGTCTAAACCCCTAAATACTAACTAGACTACATGCTCAGAGCTTTGTCATTTTGAACGCTGGCTTTGTGAACTCTAACAGTAATTATCTGAAAATTCAAAGCATGCTGTATCTCAGCCTGGACTTTTTGGAGAACTTTGACTTCAGAAATAAATATGCATATGTACAAAACCAAAAGCACAGCGAAGAAGTTCGCAAGAGGTTATTGTTCCTATCTAACGTGAGAAGCCACTAGTGCTTTAGAAACCTATATGACAGCTTCAACAAATTTTCAAAAAATTATGAATGCTTATTGTGAGAAAAAAATACCCAGGACTATTATAATCTCTGGCAGAGAACAAACTCACCATAGGCCAGGATATTGAAGAAAAAGACAAATTTCTACAAATTTATGAAAAATATGTGGTAACTTAAAAAATGGATTAAATCCTAAAGAAGCCTAGCCACTAACTGAGGCTATACCAATACAACATCACATTTCCATATAAAATACACAGCAGGTAATGTGCCATAGGCCAATAGGAAAGCAAAAAAAAATTGTCTTTTCACAAGTTCAGATGTCTTCTGAAAGCTGAAATGGAGCAGCAAAGAGAAGAGAGATCTCTGGCAGCAGAGAAGGCAGAAACATAGTAAGAACTAGATAGCACAGAGAATTTTTTTTATAACAAAAAAGCTTAGAGCTAGTCTCTAAACTAGAGAGAGACCTCTTGGCATTCAGAAAGCTAGTGGATAATTTTCAATGCACAAATAAATCTCTGGAATATTTTTATGTTCAGATCCCATATTTCCATAGGAAAAATTTCAATATGGTCTTCAAAAACCTAAAACTAGAGGTGAACAAAATCTGTGAAATTTGCAATAATGTCCTGAACAAAGCTATCAAAAGATTAGACATATTCAGACCCCTTTAGCCAACATTTTCATGACAAAAGATGCAGTATGCTGTTTTTTGGAATTATACATTGTTGACCTGTCTTTATTGTTCTATTTCACAAAATTAGTGACATTCAATCAAAAACTTCAAGGCACACAATGAAACAAGGAAATGCAACTATATTCGAGAAAGAAAATACTCAAGAGATAGCCCAGATGAAATGAAAATACAGGGGCAATAAAATAAGTATGATATAGTTTCTTTTCTTCCTAGAAGGGTAACTTCTACCAGACTAACCCCTCCTGCCATAGCAACTACAGAACTGCATAACATATAGAAGTCAGTTGTTTTTCAGGTAGTAGCAAACAGGTAGCACAAGACTTCAAACCCAAGAGAAAGGAATAATCAAGATGAATTGTTCAGTTTCTCAACTCTGCATGGAAAGAATTTTTCTATTTGGGCAAAAACAATGAAATTCTAAAGCCGGGCTCGGTGGCTCAGCCTGTAATCCCGCCCTTTGGGAGGCTGAGGTGAGTGGATTGCCTGGGCCCGCGGGTTCGAGACCCGCCTGGGCAACTTGGCGAGACCTCATCTCTACAATAAATCAAAAAATCAGCCGGGTGTGGTAGCGCATGCCTGCAATTCCGGCTACTTGGAAGGCTGAGGTGGAAGGATCGCCGGAGCCCAGCAGGTCGAGGCTGCGGTGACCGGGAGCAGCCACTGCACTCCAGTCTGGGCGATAGAGTGAGACTCGGACTCAAAAAAAAAAAAAAAGAAAAGAAATTCTAGTAAAACACTGTCTCAATAAAATTTTAGAAGCAAAAATCATAATTTGAGCCCATTGACATTCATTAAATCTGTGGGATGGAATATGGGGGAGGTGGAACTACGAAGGCAAAGTATCCAGAATTTACAGTGGAGGTTTCCTATGAATCTGAGAGAGGGGTTGTCGTTGTCAGTGTTCAGGAAAATCCCAACCAATGCTCATTAGGCAACTGCTGTGAAGTCGAGAACTGAACAGAGATATCATGATTGAACAATGTCTAAAGCAGTATTGAGGAATGTTTGAATCCTGGCCATGCCAAAGCAAGAGCTCTATTGACAACTCTTTACAGCCATAGCATCCAGCAACAGGAGCAAAAAGGCAAGTTTTTAGAAATAAAAATCACACTTTAGAGTAAGATCTACTTATATCCACCTTAAAGAAGACTAAAATAAAGTCGTCTCAGGATCCCCAGAGAAGATAGAATGTGAAGATTGTGTCTCACTGAGTTACAGGGGCTTGGAGAACTCTGAGAGCTCCACAGATCTGCATCAACAAACCAAAACAAGGCAACAAGTTTAAGATAATCTCCCTTTAATGATAGTGCATGCTGAAACAGGAGTAAATATTCAGCAGAAGAAAATAGAAAAAGTTATTTCATGCAAATGTTAAGCATGAGAAAGCTAGAGTGGTTATATTGAATCATACAGAATATAGGCCAAATCAAAGAGTAATGGCAAATTATCAAATAGTCAAAATACATAAGCATCATAAATGTAAATATACTTTCTAAAAGAGTTTCAAATACATTAAGCAAGTGATGTCAGCAAAATAACAGAATAAGCAGATAAACATTACTGTACAGAATCATTAATAAATAACCAGAAATTATCAGACCCAATTTTGTCAGAACTCTGGAAAACAGTCATAGTTTTATAGAAACCAGGAAAAGTACAAATGAAAAAGAAAAGGACAGCTTACAAACATTAGAAAAGGTTTCTGGTGATACTACTTTCCCCTTGTCTGATTTTGTGGCAGTCTTGAAGATAGCAGCCCATATCCCCAATGTGAGAACCTGGTACCTCATTTCAGAGAAAGCAGAACAAACCTTGTTGACAAAATATTGATTCTGTCTCTGCCAACCTCTAAGAAAGCTATCTGAAGGACAGATGCAAGGTGCTTATCTGTTTTTTTCTAAATCAGAACACACTTAGGAAAGAAAAGTAGAAGGTATTGCATAAAATCAGTGTAAAGTGAAAGAATCTGATGATATTTGAGAACTTACCGCTGAGACATACAATCAATGTTTTAAAGTCTTAGAGAAAAATAAGAAGAAAGGGGTCTTGAAAAAAATTAAGACATTCAAAATTACACATGTATGTTGGAGAATTTAGAAAGCCACATGCATGCCCTATGCTTTTACTTCTGGCTGACCACTAGGCACTGTGCATGCAGGAAAAAAAGGCTAGAGTAGAATTGTAAATGGTCTGGCAAAGTGATAAAGAAATGTCCCAACACAGAAAATTTAGAAAGAAGGAGTAAGCTTTTATTGTTGTTGTTACCTTTAAAAAATCTCCTGAAATTCAGCAAGATCTTCACCAAACACTGGTCGAACACAAGCCATGGAAACAGAGACTTTAGTGACTACATGTAACAAGGAATATCAACTTTCAAAAATAGTTTTTGAAAAAAATCATGAAAAAGAAATTTGTAGCTATTAAATTCAACAACAACAGCAAACACTAAGGAAGGGGAAGAATCTGATTTTCAAATTCACCACGTGTTTTGTTTCTAGTTTTCAAGAAGAAAAAAAAAGACAGGGTATATATATATATATAAATTTGTCAAAGGAGCCCTAATAAGGCCTCATATTTGACTTATGAGAAAAATATTTCAAATTAACTGTCATACATATCATTTAAAAAACAAACAATAACTCTAGTTATACTATCATTGAAGTAAAAATCTTACTGCAGAGGCTCAACAAAAAAGTTGATCAAGGGGAAGAAAAAGTCAGCAAATTTAAATATTTAAATATAGGACTATTGAAATTGCCCAGTCTGAGAAGCAAAATTAAAAATAAATAAAAGTGAAGAGAGCCTAATATGCTTCCTGTGGAACACAATCAAGCAAGCCAGCAATTTATTACATATTACTCAGAAGGAGAAGAAAGGAAAAAAAGGACTACATTATAGAAAAAAAATGATGGCCCCAAACTTCCCAAATTTGATGGAAGACATGAAACTACACATTCAAGCAGTTCAGTGAATTCCAAGCAAAATAATCTCAAAAAGATCTACATAGAGAAACATAATCATAAAATTACTGGAAGAAAGACAAATAGAGAATCTTGAAAACATAAAGAAGAGAGCAACTCATTACTTAGAAGATATTCTAAATTTGATTAACAACTGATAACTCATAAGAAATCCTTTAGAACAAAAGGCAGTGTGAGGGTATAGTTAAAGTGCTAAAAGAGAAGCAGCAACCAAAAAACTCAATTGCTACTTTAATAACTAGGAAATCTATTCTTCAAAAATGAGTATAAAACTAAGACTTTCATGGATAAACAAAAGAAGAGGGAATACATTATGAGTAGATCAGTTATACAAGAAATGTTAAAGAAAGTCTTTCAAGTTTAAACAAAAGGATAGTAGACAGTGATTTTAAGATGTATAAAAAATATTTCCAGTAAAAAGTAAGTATACAAGTAAAGTTTTTAAACATGTTTTATACAATTTTGGCATACAACTTTGTTTTTTATGTCCTAAATAATTTCAAAAACAAATTCATATAATTATAAATCTATGCTACACACAATGTATATTGAAGTAATCTGTGACTATAACAACATAAATAATTAGAATGAAGCTTTGTAGGAGAAGAGTTTTTGTATAATACTGAAGTTAAATTGGTAATAATTTAAGTAAATATTAGATCCAAAACAAGTCTGAATAAATTTAAAATGCTAAAATCATACAAAAGATATCCTCCAACCACAATGAAATGAACCTCAAAATCAATAACTGCAGAAAATCTGAAAAATTCCAAAAAAATGTAAAAATCAAATAGCATATTATAAAATAACCAATAAAAGAAAATAAAAATGACAAAGGTGATTAGAAGTTACTTAAAAGTAATAAAAAAGTCAATCTACATACCACAACATATGCAATGCAGCAAAGGTAGTGCTCAGATGAAAATATAGAGCAGCAAATAACTACATTTTAAAATATGGGAAATTTAAAATCAGCTGCCTAATATTACATCTTAAGAAACTAGTAAAGAGCAAACTAAATGCAAAGCAAGTAGAGAAAAAGAGATAATAAAGTCAAGTAGAGATAAATAAAATAAAAATTGAAAAATCATACAGAGAATCAATAAAAATATGATTTATTTTTAATTATTTTCAATATGGTTTTTTGAAAGATCAACAAAACTGACAAATCTTTAGCTAAACAGCAAAAAACAGAAACAAAAAAGTCAGACACATAAGTAAAATCAGGAGTAAAAATGGAGACTTACTACTGGCCTTACATAAATAAAAAGGAAGCCAGGCCCAGTGGCTCAGCCTGTAATCCCGTGCTTTGGGCGGCTGAGGTGAGTGGATTGCTTGAGCCTGTGGGTTCGAGACCCACCTGGGCAACTTGGCGAGACCTCATCTCTACAATAAATAAAAAAAATTAGCTGGTTGTGGTAGCACGCGCCTGTAGTTCCAGCTACTTGGAAGGCTGAGGTGGAAGGATCGCCAGAGCCCAGCAGGTCAAGGCTGTGGTGGCCGGGAGCAGCCACTGCACTCCAGTCTGGGTGACAGAGTGAGACTCCAATTCAAAAAAATAAAAATAAATAAAAATAAAATAAAATAAAAAATAAAAAGGATTATAAGAGCATATTATGAGGGTATACATCAACAAATTAGATAAGCTAAATGAAACTGACTAGTTCTTAGAAACACACAAATCAACATTATTTGACTCAAATGGAAAACATGATCAGACCTACAACAAGTAAAGTGATCAAATGTTTAACAAACAACTTTCTGAATAAGGAAAATCTAGGACCAGATGGCTTCACTGGTAAGTTCTACTAAGCATTTAAAGAAAAATTAATATCAATACATACCAAACTTTTCTAAAAGATAGAGTAAACTTTCTGACTCATTTTATGAGGATAGCATTACCATAATAACAAAGTCAGATAGAAATATAATAAGAAAAAAATTACAAGCCAATATTCATTATTAATATAGAAACATAATCCTCAACAAAAGACTAGCATATTGAATCCAATAATAGCATGCTAAAATGATCATACAACATGACAAGTGAGAGTTATTCCAAGAATGGAAAGATGTTTCAATATCAGAAAATAAGTCAATGAAATACACCACATTAGTAGAATAAATTTTTAAAAAATATGATTATGTCAATTGATAAAAACTTAAAAATTCAATACTCTTTCATGATAAAAGCATTCAGAAAATTAGTAATAGAAATGAACTTTCTCAACATGATAAAAACATTTATACAAAACCAAAATATGAAGAAAATAATTAAGAGGAGCAAGAAAAGATGACAGTGGAACAAACTGTACTATGTGTGTCCCTATGTGAGTAAGTGAGTGTATGGACAATTTTGCATATATACCTGTGAGTAAGTGGGCATGTGAGTACTTGATACAAGTCGTCAGGGCTCTCCTGGTGAAGTGGTTGGTGCTACAGTTGCTCTGCTTGGACCCTAGTACTTCCCAGGATGCAGAAACTGAGCACCATTTAAAAAAAATAAACAAAGCTCTTCCCAGGAAGAAGCTGCTGAGAGTGACTGCCAGCTCCAGTCTCTGACTCATCACCACAGCACCTGGCCAGACACTGGCATCAAGGGCCATGGAGAGAGTGCAGTGAGGGAGCCAGAGGCAGAGTCCCACTGCAGAAGATGAAACAGGCTCCCTGCCACCATCTTGAAAACTGGGCAGGAAAGTGTTTCAGTGCTCCCATCAAGAAGAAGCAGACACACTCTCTGAGCAATGGGTAGCTCCTCTAGAGTCAACCATGATCCAGAGGGAATATTCTGAAAACACAAACATTGGAGGGAAAGCATGAGTGCAGATTCTCAGGTTCCCTACCCCTACCCTGATTCAGCCATGGAACAAAGGGTGCCACCAGAAAAGGATGAGGTAGACTCCCTAAGATTTCAGTATCCTGTTTCAAAAATAGAACAAATTCAGAGCACTGATCAGGGAAGAATAGATAACTAAGCAAACATCAGAAATGAAAGCCCCACCCACAGCCACTGAATAACAGAACTAAAGAGAAAAGAAAAAGATCTATCACAAGTGAGGAAACATCAATGGGAAAACACAAGTAATTCTCAGTGTGCCAAAGAGAAAATTCCTGAAAAATCATACCTCAGAGCCCAAACAATGGAAATCACCAATGACTGGCCCCAGAATACAATAAGGATTAAGGAATAGATGGAAAGAGTGAATAAGACTCAAGAGAAACGAGATGCAACACTGAAAGAACTTGTAAGATAGATTTTGGCCATAAAAAAACTTTACCCAGGAAATAAATAGCAAAATAACAAGCATGGAAAGAAGAATTAATCAAGTAGAAAAAAGACTCTCAGAACTTGAAGACCAAAACATGGAATTACTCTGATCTGTAAAAAACATAGAAAACTCAGAAAGAAAGAACAAAGCCTCCAAGAGATATGCAATTATATCAAGAGGTCAAATTTATACTTGATTACTATCCCAGAAGAAGAAAGGGAAGCAGACAACAGCTTTGAATAAGTATTCCAAAAGATAGCCAAGAAAACTTTCCCCATCTCTGCAAAGTCATGACCATTCAAAACAAGAGATACAGAGAATCCCTGCAAGGCATCAAATGAGAAGACACACCTCTAGACACATAAAAATTCACTTACACAAAGTAGGTACAATAGACAAAATCCAAAAGGCAGCAAGAGGGAAAGGTCAGACTACCTATTGGAGAAGACTAATCAGAATAACAGCAGAAACAGTATGAGCTAGAAGGACTGGAAACAATTTTAAAATCCTCAAAAGTAAACAATTTCAGCCACGAAATTCCTACCTAGCCAAGCTCGGCTTTATCAGCAAAAGAGAATTAAAATCCTTCCAAGATATCTAATCCCTAAGAGAATATGCAGCTTCCAATCAGCTCTATAGGAGACATTTAAAAAGGTAATAAGTACAGAAGAAAGAAAGAATAAAAAAGACTGTGCACTTCCCAAAAGAATGGGAGAACACAGAATCAAAAGAGAAAACATCACGACTGCAAACTTGAAAACACATACATACATCAACTCAAAAGTTAAAAGAAAACAAAGGAAAAAACTATAAGAACCACATGACAGAGATAAACACTCATATTTCAATAATGAGCCTGAACATGAGTGGACTAAATGCACCACTGAAAAGACATTGAATGGCAAACTGGATAAAAACCACAATCCAATAATTTGCTGTATCCATGAAACACATCTTAACATAAGAGATGGCCACAGACTCAAAATTAGAGCATGAGAAATAAATTCCCAGGCAAATGGATCACAAAAGAAGGCAGGAGTCATGATCTTAATATGAGAAAAAACAACATTTAAGCTATCAAAAAATTTAAAAAGATATGGAAGAACACTACATAATGATATTAGGTTCAACCCATAAACAAAACCTATCCATCCTAAACATATATGCACCCAACACAGGAGCACCAGTATTTATAAAGCATTTACTAAGTAAGCTAGGAAATGATACTGACTCTAACACTATCATAGGTGGGAACTTCAGTACCCCACTAACAACCTTAGATAGATTATCCAGGCACAAGTCAACAAAGAAATCTGGAACCTCAACTTGACACTTGCCAAATGCACTTAATACATACTTACAGAACACTCCACCCAACAACCACAAGATATACATTCTACTCATCACCTCATGAAACGTACTCCAAGATAAATCACATCCTCAGCCATAAACAAGTATAAACAAATTTCATAAGATTGAAATGATTTTGTACACCTTCTCAGACCACAGTGGAATAAAAATGAATATCAACACCAACAAAATACCCCCCAAACCCACAAAGACATGTAAACAAAACAGTATGGAGCTGAACAACTCCTAGGACAACATAGAAATCAAAACAGAAATTAAGGGATACCTGGAAGCAAATGAAAACAAAGAAACATCTAACCAAAACCTCTGAGATGCCATGAAAACAGTACTAAGAGAGGAATTTATATCTCTGTGAACACAAAACAAGAAACTAGAAAGATCACATGTTAATACCTGACAAATCACCTACGGGAGCTGGAAAGGAAAGACCATCAAAACCCTAACTGCAGCAGAATAATCCAGATCACCAAAGTGATCTATGGCGCAAATACAGCACAGAGAAGACAAAAATATAGAAAAACTCAACAAAATAAAAAGCTGGTTTTTTGAAAGGGAAAAGAAGACTGATATACTCTTAGCCAGAGTGACCAAGAAAAAGAGAGAAAAGGCTAAATAAACATAATCAGAAAAATAAAAGGTCAAATGACAGCTGACCCTGAGGAAAAACAAAAGATGATCAGAGATTACTATGCACACTTGTATTGAAACAAATTCGATAACCTAAATGAAATAGAAAACTTTCTGACATCACCAATCTCCCAAGGTTGAAACAAGAAGGCATCGAGACACTAAATAAGCCGATAACAACCCAGGATATTGACTTTGTCATAAGAAAACTACCTACAAATAAAAACCCCCAAGATGGTTTCCCAGCGAAATTCTATAAACATACAAGGAGAAGCTGATACCAATCCTGCTGAAAGTACCCCAGGCAAATAAAAAAGTAGAATACTTCCCGAATCATTTTGATTTGGGATCCAACATCACATTGATACCCGAAATGAGTAAATATCCAACAACAACAAAAAAGAGATCTACAGGTCAATATTCTTGCTGAACATAGATGCAAAAATTCTCAATAAGAGTCTAACAAATCAGATTCAACAATATATCTCAAAAATAATCCACATGACCAAGCAGGCTTCATCCTCAGGATGCAGAACTGATTCCATATCTGCAAGGCCATAAATGTAATTAAATACATCAATAGATGTAAACACAAGAACCATATTAATATATTGTTAGATACAGAAAAAGTCTTGAAATCCAACATCCCTTCATGATACAAAACCTTGAATACTTAGGCAGAGAAGGAACATACCTTAAAATAGTAAGAACCATCTATGGTAAATGCACTGCCAACATATTGCTAAATTGATGGAAATTGAAACTATTTCCTCTGAAAACCTCAATAAAGCAAGGCTGTCCACTGTCACCCCACCTGTTCAACATAGTGTTCAACATAGTGTTCAACATAGTGTTGAACAGGAAGAAAATCAAGAGCATCCAAATTGTCATCCCTCTTTGCTGACAATATGATCCTATACCTCAAAAATCCAAGAGAATCTGTCAAAACCCACTTGAACTGATTAAAAAAAAAAACTTTGGTAAAGTCTCAGGGTACAAAATAAACATGCAAATGACAGTTCTCATTCTTATACACCAACAAGAAACAGGCAGAGAACCCAATAGAAATCACAATCCCATTCACAATAGCCTCCAAAAAAATCAAAAACCTTGGCATCTTCCTAAACAGAGAAGCGAAAGACCTTTACAATGAAAACTACAAAACATTTTTCAAAGAAATCAAAGATGACTCAAGCAAATGGAAAAATGTTCCATGCTCATGGATAAGAAGAATCAACATTGTTAAGATGTTCATCCTACCTAAGATAATCTATAGATTCAACACAATACTCATTAAATTATCATCATCATTCTTCTCAGACTTGGAAATGACAATACAGAAACTTATGTGGGAACATAAACGACCACATATAGCCAAAACAGTCCTCAGTAAAGTAACAAGGTGAGAGGTATCACACTTCCAGACATTAAACATTACTATAAGGCTACAATAATCAAAACAGCCTGGTATTTGTACAAGAACAAGAATATGGACCAATTGAACAGGATAGAAACTCCAGAAGCAAAACCTCAATTTCTCAACAAAATCATCTTTGACAAAGCCTCCAACAACAACCACTGGGTAGAGGGGAACTTATTCAGTAAATGGTGCTGGGAAAACTGCTGACCACGTGCAGAAGAATGAAACAGGACCCCCACCTATCAACATACATAAAAATCAACTTAATTTGTATCAAAGACCTATATGTAAAACCCCAAACTTTAAGAATCTTAGAAAATGCAGGAGACGCCCTTACAGAAATCAGAATAGGCAACCAATTTCTGATCAAAACCCCAAAACCCATGCCATAGAGATAGGATAGACAAGTGGGTCCTCATCAAACTGAAAAGTTTCTGCAAAGCAAAAGAAAGCATCAAGAGAGCAGGGAGATAGCCCACAAAATAGGAAAAAATATTTGCTGGCTGTGTATCTGACAAAGGCCTAACATCTAGGATCTATAAGTAACTCAAACCTGCCAAAAAGAAAACAAAAAACAAAAAACATGTGTATTTACTCAGTAAAAAGTGGGCAAAAGACATGTGTAGACACTTCTCAAAAGAAGATATCTGGGCAGCCAACAGACACGTGAAAAAGTGCTCAGCCTCATTAATCATCAGATAAATGCAAATCAAAACCACATTGAAATACCACCAAACCCCAGTAAGAATAATAAAACAAAAAACAACAGATGCTGTTGAGGATGCAGAGAAAAGAGAATGCTTCTACACTGGAAATTGGAATACAAACTTATGGAAAACATTGTGGTGATTTCTA
>CAUYQG010164280.1:0-19054 GCA_963574415.1 Tarsius wallacei
GGTGGCTCAGCCTGTAATCCCTCGCCTGGGGAGGCTGAGGTGAGTGGATTGCCTGAGCCCGCGGGTTCGAGACCCGCCTGGGCAACCTGGCGAGACCTCATCTCTACAATAAATCAAAAATTAGCCGGGCGTGGTAGCGCGTGCCTGTAGTTCCAGCTACTTGGAAGGCTGAGGTGGAAGGATCGCCGGAGCCCAGCAGGTCGAGGTTGCGGTGGCTGGGAGCGGCCACTGCACTCCAGTCTGGGCGACAGAGTGACTCCAACTCAAAAAAACAAAACAAAACAAAAAAAGAAATACAGATAAAATATACTAATGTGCCCTCCTTCTGCTCTGGGTTAGATTGGATGGATGTTTTACGTTTAAAAAGGATTTTTCAGTTAATATTTTTTTTTGAGGGGACTTTCTTATGATAAATATATGAAAACTTTTCCACTACTTTAATTGTGTAGCCATAATAGCCTTTTCCTTCTCTTTTAAACTTAAGTATAATATTTTCATATGTCCCTTTCTAAATTATTATCTTGGCTGTACAAAGGTTCCTATACCTTCTATCCAGATTTCCCAAATGGAAATATTCTGTCACCATGTTTGCTCTGGTATTTATTCAGTCAAAATTTCTCTTTTTCTACACACACACACATACCACTCATGTATTTTTTATGTCTATATTGTTTGTGAATAAGTTGCAGACATGATAAACCTTTAGTTCTAAATATTTGTATATTTCCTATAATTGGCACATTTCTTTAATAACTACATCGCAATTATTGTAATGAAGTTAATGTTAATACTGTGAACTGTTCTGTAGCCTTCAAATATTCCCCATTTGTGCCACTAATGTCTTAATGTCCTTTTTAGCAAAAACAACAACAAAAAGTTCTTTTGTTTTTGGTCTTGGATCCAATCCAGGATCACACATTATTGGGTAGATTATCTCTCTCTAGTCTCTTCTAATCTGAAATGATTTCTTCATCGTTCTTTGTATTTTTTTGTTGTTGTTTGTTTTCTGTTTTCAGTTAGGGCAGGTCTCACTCTGTCACCCAGTTTGGTGTGCAGTGGTATGATCATGGCTCACTGCAGCCTCAACCTCCTGGGCTCAAGCAGTCCTCCTGCCTCAGCATCCCTAGTAGCTGGGGCTACAGGCATGCACCACCATGCTTGGCTAAGTTTTTGATTTTTTGTAGAGACAAAGACTCGCTATATTGTCCAGGCTGGTCTTGAACTCCTAGGCTCAAACAACCCTCCTGCCTCAGCCTCCCAGATGGGATTACAGGTGTGAGCCATTGTGCCCAGCCTTTCTTTGTTTTTAATGACCTGGCTATTTTTGAAGAGTATAGACAGACCATTTATTTAGTAGCATGCCTATCAATTTGGAGTCATTGACGTTTTTGACCATTAATTTTTTCTGGCCTTATTTAGTGAGGAACTTTTATGTTAATGGAAATACATATGGTCGTGTTACATTTATAAGAGAAGGTATTCTCCCCCTTTTTATTCTGTTAATCCAGTATGTTGTTTGGGACTTATATCTAGTTTCTATTAAATCTACCTTTTTACCTTCCAGAAACACCGAAGTCTTGTGCTAAGTCTTCTAAAAATTCCACTCCAGTTCCTTCAAAGCAGTCAGCCAGGTGGCAGGTTGCAAAAGAACTCTATCAGACGGAAAGTAATTATGTAAATATATTGGCAACAATTATCCAGGTAAGTATGAGTTTGGTTGTAAAAAGATTTCTGTTGTAGTGTTCCTAAGTAAAAAAGTCTAAGTAGTATTTTTTTTTACAAGAAAATTATATAAGCTTACAATTTGAACATGAATGTTAAAAATGAAAATATGTGACATAAGCTGCTCTTAGGGAAATGCCATAACTGTAGTATTACCTTTTATTCATCTGGAAATAGCAGCATTTTAAATAATTACTTTAAAGAGAGTAGCCCTCAGTACTCAGTAGATGATCTCAGAGGGGATCGACTTTAATTCAGCTCTTTACAGCTTCCTTGTCAAGATACTGCCTTTATATTTGAAAGTGGTAGATAACTTTTTTCTGAAATTACGCATTCTAGAGTCCTTGCTTTCTTTAGTACTGTATATATGTGAAAAAGATTGCCTAAGCAATAGCAATGAAGCATAACAGTATTGATGTCAGTAATTTTTCTTCGTAATTCTTTTATCTGACCCATCTAGTGTACAGTGGTTAGTCCTAAATGAATGTTAACTTATTGCTTACTAATATTAAAATGTACTGTGAAGTTATTTCTGAAGAAAAACAACAATTATAGTGAAGCCTTTAAACTGAATTTTAAGGTTCTGAAAGACAATGGTAGGACATTATTTTGGTATCGATAGAAAGAAGGGATAAATTTGTTTAAGGTAATGAAGGAGGTAGTTTGAAATACTATTGAAATAAAGTCGATAACCCCAAACTTTCCATACAGAAACAATAGGGAATTTCTGATTTGGGTTTAGTTTTTAACTAAACTTTATTTGAATTTTTAAAATAACACATTAGGATCCAATCTAATCACTTGTAGTTGCTTGTGCCACTGATAAAATGCATGGATTAGAAATGGAAAGACTTCTTCCTTGGTGGTCATAGATTACTCTTCACAGTTAATTTTTATTTAGCAGTAATCAAGGTTTTATGAGGCCTTCTGCTGTATTGAACTTCACTTGTTTTAAGTCAGCTTTGTTCTTTTTTCTTAAGGGAAATCATTCTACATGAGTTTCTTGAAGTTTTTACAGTAAGTCAGAGAGTGACTGAGTAGCAGAAAATCCCTTTGGCATATACTATTCATGTATTTTGGTACTATTTATTGCCTAGAAATGTAAATCGTTTCAGGCCATGGTAAAAATGCATCGAAGTTTCAGAATTCTAATTTGCATATCAATTAAGTTCACTAAAACTCTTCTTAAAAAGCCCATGAAATTACTAGACTGGAGATAAAGTTTCCTACCACTTTGCTTAGTATAAACTCATCAAAGGTTTTATTTAAAAGATTGTGGCCTAAATTCATGATAGTGTTCTCTTTAGAGTTTTGTTTTAGAGCTGATGTTTTCCTTTTTTTGGAATAGGATTTGGAATAACTTAATTTGTCCCCCAAGTTAAATGAACATCCAGAAGCTTCTTTATTCTATTTGTTGCTTGGGTGCCCAACTAGCATAAAGTAGTGTGTTAGATGTCAAAGTGTATTTCTGTGTTAAAGAAGTATAGACTGGAAGAGGAGATAAAACATACAGAGTTAAATACCAAGTGGAAGGTTATGAACATCATAAGGGAGGTTTAATTAAGGTATTAGATTTGTGAGGTGAGAGTTTTAGTACTCTTTCAGTTTAGAGAAGGTGTTGGACTGGAATTTTCTATGGTTATACATCAGAAAAAGTGTCATAAAGAATGTAATGATTGAAGTGAATTTTAAAGTATAATTATGATTGGTATGTGCGAAGAATATGGGTGGGTAGTCTATTGAGATTGGGTAAACAATTTAGATGATTGAAGGGGTGTTTTATTTTTAGGTATTATGAGTAGTAAGCTAAAGTAGTCATATGGATGCAGTGAGAGCTAAGACTGTCTATGTGAGACCAGAGAAGGCCTTTGAATGGTGTGCTATATTTGCAAGCTGTAGAAGAATATCTGATGGGAAGAGGAAACAGTGATCTCTTTTGACTTGCACTTCAGAAGGATGTCTTGGTTCACTTGGAAAGGAGATATTGAAAGGGAGAATCAGGGGAGGCAAAGTGATCCATTTGGAGGCTATTTCAGCTTTCTTCATGAGAGATTTTGAGGCTCTGAGCTTTTTAGGATAGTATCAGTGAAGATGAAGAGAGGATAGATTTGAGGAGTGTTGGGAAGGCAGAATCCATAGTTTTTAGCTGCCTAATTTTATATGGAGTATTCAAGCAAGTGCAGTGCAACCATTTAGTATTGTTCAGCATGTCGTTAGGCTACTGAGAGGTTTTAATGAACCTTGATATATTTTTGTTGTCTGAGTATTTTTGTTTAGGATTTTTATTAAAATGCTGAGTGGATGAAGAATGTTTATATCTTTGAAACAAACCTAAATGTGTTTTGAAACAAACTCAGTGTCTTTGAAACAAACTTGTGTTTTTCTCCAATCCTATTCTTTTCCTCCCAGACATAAACAGTGTGGGAAATTTTGTGCTTATCATTTTTCTTATAGATCTACCACATATGTGATATAATTTTATGAATTTTTAACACATGTGAAGCTTTGTGTCACTATAATTAGGCCACAGATAATTTCTGTCCCTAAAATCTCCCTGGTGCTATTTCTTTATAAGTCACACCCTATGCCCACCCCATGTCCTGGTAACTGCTGATCTCTTCTCTATCCCTATAATTTTGTCTTTTTTGAGAATGTCATATAAATGGAATCATAGAGTATTCAATCTATTGAGGCTGACTTCTTTTAGCCTACACGAGTCATCGAAGCTGTGTGTCTTTTAATGTCTGATTGCATATTGCTTTCATCCTTAATAATCTGAGTAAAAAAGTAGAAGTTACTCTTGTCTTATACTAGCAATTTTAATGATTAATTTATAGAACTGTGTGATAAACTTTGGCTTGTAACAACATTTCATGACAAGAGTACATATACATACATATACAAGTGTATAAATAGAATAAAATATTAATAGGAAATGTTATGAGAAAAAATGTTTCAAATTTAGGAAGAGTATTTTTTAGTCCTTTTTTCTCTCCATCAGTATTTCATCTCTCCTTTATTTCTGTCTGCATTTCAGCTTTTTCCCACAGTCTAAAGTAGTCTTTTTTCTCATGTAGTTATTTCAGGTACCTTTGGAAGAAGAAGGACAACGTGGTGGGCCTATCCTGGCACCAGAAGAGATTAAGACTATTTTTGGTAGCATCCCTGATATCTTTGATGTTCACACTAAGATAAAGGTAAATTTGTGTGTGTTAGTTTGGTGGTAATTTTCCTCAGATTGTTTATGTTCATTAAGATCTTTCAGATGCTTTTGGCTAGCTAAATATGTTTTGTACGCAAAACTTCTGACTCCCTCACTTGCTCTTTTGAATCATTTGTCCCTTTGTTCCAGTGCCTCGTTAATGTTTGTTGTTTGCTGTTTTTAAGTTTTAATTAATCCTAAAAGTAAGGAATTAAGACCTTATGAAATCTTTTCTATAGAGAGGTGTGATTCCTAGTACTATATTTCGTATTTTCCTACCATTGTTGCTCTAGAGCTATATATTTTTGTTTTGCTTTGGCTTATTTGGAAAACTGTGACACCGTAAGGGACTTAGACATCATTTGACTTCTCAATTGATAGTCAGATAAATGCCAAAACCATATAAGACAGCGCTTTCCTCTTTTTAATGATTTTCCTGTGATGGGAAGTCCATGATTTCCAGGTATCATCCTCTTATAGTAAAGTAGTTTTTGGACAGGTTTAGCTGAACTTTTTTTTTTTTTTTTGAGTTGTAGTCTCACTCTGTTACTCAGGCTAGAGTGCAATGGCACCCACATGGCCACCTCAGCATTGACCCGTTGGGCTCTGGCGATTCCTTCCCCTCAGCTTTCCAAGTAACTGGAACTACAGGCACACACTACCATGCCCAGCTAATTTTTTGATTTATTGCACAGATGAGGTCTCTCCAAGTTGCCCGTCTCTACAAACAAACAAACAAACAAAAAAAGCTTGGTGTAGTGGTGTGTACCTGTAAGTCCCAGCTATTTGGATTACAGGATTAGTAATACTCAGTGTGTTTTCTCATCTAGGTATTATGTAAACTCCATTAGTCCCATTCTTTTTTTTTGAGTCCCACTCCATCTCCCAGGCCGGAGGGCAGTGGCACGCTCACGGCCACCCCGGTGTCGACCTGCTGGGCTCCCGCCTCAGCCTTCCAAGGAGCTGAAACTACAGGCGTGTGTTGTGGTACCTGGCTAATTTTTTAAATCTCTTGTAGAGATGAGGTCTTGCTAAGTTGCCTGGACTAGTCTCAAACCCACGGGCTCAGGCAGTCCACTCACCTCAGCCTCCCAAAGTGCTGAGATGACAGGTTGAGCCACTGAGCCCGGCCCCTAGTCCCATTCTTAATTTGCTTCCAAGGTCTAGTGTGCTGATGTTTAGATTAAGATGAGAATTTTTCAGATTGATATCAACATCTCTGTTTCCCTAGGTGTAAATTTTCTTTTTCAGGATTAAGTATTAGTCTTTGATGTGCACATTTCTATTCTTATATGGAACTATGATGAAACAAAATGAAAGAAATTGATGGGAGCTCTTTTTCTTTCTGTATTTATCCTTTGTTATTTGTAAAAGTCCCAGTGTACCTCGTGCTTGTTTCAGAAACCCACATATGTTTGTTTATAGTGCAATGAGCTAGGTAAAAGAGAAACCCTAGTTTTCTATGAAAGTAGGTAGTAATGGTACAAAGAACAAGGAAGAAATAAGTTAAGTGGCCTAAGCTTTCTTTATCCCATCTGTTTACTACTCCCCTTACTCTTCTCATGTTCTTTCCCAGGTTTTGGGATCTCTGCTCTGTGTCTTAGAACTATAGGGTTGTCCTTCCTTTTGGCCAGGAGGTAAAGTTAAGAGAATTCTATGGAAAATTTCTAATGTGTTATAGACAAGGAGGAGGAGATAATGTCCCAGTGACTGTCCTAAATCGAATTCAGCGCATTCCCTGATTTTGTAAGAAATACTGGTGCTATGAATAAAAACTCTTGGGGGCTTACCTGTCAATTTGAGCTCCAAATGGGGAGGAACTGTGGTATAAATCTAGTAGTATAACATAGAACCTGGAGTCAGACAAACCTAAATTTGAGTGCTGATTCACAACTGTGTGAGTTGAGGCAAGTTACTTAATCTGTCTAAGCTTTGGTTCGTTTATTTTTCCTGAGCTATCACTTAATTAAGGCAGAAATCTTTAGTCAGCAAGCATTAGAAATTAAAAGTTAGCCAGAAACAGAACAGACTATTTTTCAGAGTAACCAGAGATTATTTTGTTTTCTGAGAGCAATGTTCTTGTATAAGCATTTATTTTAGAAGTTTAAATTATTAATGTGTATACATTTGCAAAATAGTCATCTTTTATACTTTGAAAAGATACTACTAGATTATATTAGCCGAGGTGTACATTTTTTGTTTTGATTCATAGTTTTCTAAATGTCATCCCTACTTTATATGAAATAATTATGAGGGGGGATCCCCCCAAAATTGAATTATCTTTTGGAGGGTGAGCACTTTGTAGTACTGGCTTCCTCCCTCTCAGGCGAGTGTTCTAGGAACCCATTGGCATCAGTGTACCAGTTAGCATTGTTGTGAGAGGTTGTGTTCAGCTTCAGTGAATTTTTTTTTTTTGAGATTCTTTCAGCACTTTTGCCCATTTTATGATGGGTGATTTATAAGCATACCTGCCCACACCGCACTGAGTGTTCAGCAGTTTATGACCCCATGCCCCACCCTCCTTATTTACCCAGTCTCACTGAGCAAAAAGTCCTCAAAGGGAAATATTTTGCCAGTGTGGAAGAGGTGAAACAAAAAATGACAGAAGCACTAAAAGGCATCAAAATTGTCACGTTCAAAAACTGAGCAGTGGAAAAAGCATCTTGATAAATGTGTTGCATCTGACAGAAAGCACTTGGAAGGTGACTGAAGACATGTAAGAATAAATACACAAGTTTTAATAAATAAATTCTAGTTATTTGGGGTCCCTCTTTGTACATAGGAAAATATAGTTAATAATAACCTATTGAGGAGCCCCTATCTGTTGGGGGTTCCTCTAAGTGCTTTACATGTATAAACTCATTTAATCATCTGTAAGGTAGGACTAATTACTATTCTCATTTTTCAGAGTAGAAAATTGAAATACATACAGGTTAAGTAACTTGTTCAAGGTCACAGAACTAACAAGTCCTAGAACAAGTATTTAGATCTCAGTTGATGACAAAATTCACTATATTGTCTCAAGACAGGACTTACTTATAATCTTTTTCTTCTTTTCTCTCAAGTGCAATTCTGAATAATTAAGTCTTCCTAGTTCTTGATGTTTGTGCATTTTTGCTTTGAGTTTACTTTTATACTATTGAAAATATTTTCCCCCTTTTGAACTGTTTTGCATCTGCTAGTATGGGACAGTGGTTCTTAGACAGTTTGTCCACAGGATCCCTTTTCGTTCTTAAAAATTGAGGAACTTTTATGTGTGTTTTATATATTGGTATTCACTGTATTCAAAATTAAGGCAACATTTTAATATATCTTTTAAGATGAATTTTTAAACATTTTTATTGAATTACACTTTACGTGTTTTTAGATTCATCTATTTAAATTGTACAGTTTAATAACTTTATCAAGTGATACAGCTGTCATCATAAATCTACTTGAGGACATCCTCTTCTCACTCCCACCCCTAATAAGGTGTCCACTTGTAGTTGATTTTTGTTCCTAGCCCCAGCCTTAGGCAAAGACTAATCTACTTTCTGTCTCTGAATTTGCCTTGTATGTTTATGAGTTATAAATGTACATTGGCAATGTATATTTTTATAGTATTATAAGTGTTTTTATACAGTATGTAGTTTTTTATGTTTGGCTTCTTAGCATGTTTTTGAGGTTCATCTGTGGTGTGGTATGCTAGTAGTTTGTTCCTTTCTAGGGCCAAATAATATTCCACTGAATGTCCATACCACATTTTTTTATCCATTAACCAGCTGATAGACATTTCAGTTGTTTCCAATTTTTGGCTATTATGAATAATAGCTGCTGTTAGCATGGCATGCATATCTTTGTGTGGTGGACATACGTTTTCATTTCTCTTGAGCAGATACCTAGGAGTAGGATTACTGGGCTATATGATAGTTCTGTATTTTAAAATTTTGAGAAACTGCCAAGGTTTTTCATTAGTTCAGACATTTTATTTATTTATTTATTTATTTATTTATTTATTTATTTATAGAGTCAGTCTCACTGTACTGGCCTCAAACTCCTGGGTTTGAGCTGTTCTCTCACCTCAGCCTCCCAAGTAGCTGGGATTCATCATTTTTAATTTTTGTAATAATAATATAATAGCATAATAAAAATAATAATGTATGAAGGTTTCAGTTTCTCTGCATCTTGCCAACACTTTTTAAAAAAAATTATTACCATCCCAGGGGTGAAATGGCATGCCTTGTGTTTTTAATTTGCATTTCCCTAATTGTTAATGACATTGAGCATCTTTTCACATGGTTATTAGCCATTAGTATATCATTTTTTGGTGAAATATCTGGTTAGATCTATTGCCTACTTTTTGATTGAGTTATTTGGCTTATTGAGTTGTGAGGATTCTCTATAAATTCTTGATACAAGACCTTTTAAAGTACAAAAGTTTTTAATTTTGATGGAACCCAGTTCATTTTTTTTCTTTTATGGACTGTGATGTTGGTGTCGTATCTAAAACATTTTTGCCTAACACAAGATTTGTGTGTGTGTGTCAGGGTCTCACTCTATTACCCAGGCTAGAGTGTAGTGGCATGATTATGGCTCACTGCAGCCTTATTTCCTGGATCCGGGTGATTGGTCCTCCTCAGCCTCCCAAGTTACTGGGCTTACAGGTGCATGCCACCATGCTCAGCTAATGTTTTGATTTTTTTTGTAGAGATGGTGTCTCACTATGTTGCCCAGGCTGGTCTCAAACTCCTGGGCTCAAGTGATCCTCCCATCTCTGCCTCCCAAAGTGCTGGGATTGCAGATGTGAACCACTGCGCCAGCCTAACTCAAGATTTTGAAGATTTTCTCTTATGTTTTTTTCTAAAATCGTTTTGTTTGAGATGCGGGTTTATGTTCATCTTTTTTGCATGTGGGATATCTAATTTTATATTAATTTACTTAAAATAATCATTAAATGGTAGCATAAATAACATTCCTTATGAAAAAGAATTTCTAAAACAAAAATAATTGGTAAAATGAGTGGTGGTATTGTAATTTTTTTACTGTCTGGCTTAATAGAAGACAGATTCTCATATCTGCTTCTGCATTCAGTCTTGTGCAATATCACACATTATGTAGCTAGAAAACTACTATATACTTGTGAAAGAATGAAGTGAAAAAGTCAAACAGTGCCTAAGTATTATAATGAAAAAATATATATATTTTTTGTAGAGATGAGGTCTTGCCAAGTTGCCCAGGCTGGTCTTGAACCTGTGGGCTCAGGCAATCCATTTGCCTCAGACTTCCAAATAGCTGGAACTACAGGTGTGCGCTACCACGCCTGGTTGGTTTTTGATTTATTGTAGAGATGAGGTCTTGCCATTTTGTCCGGGCAGGTCTTGAACCCATGGGGGGCTCAGGCAATCCACTCGCCTTGCCCTCCCAAAGTGCTGGGATTACAGGCTGAGCCACCGAGCCCGGCCATGACAATAGTTTTAATCTCATAGCTCCCACTGGAAGATTTGTCCCAGCATTATTCATGTGAAACATTGAGAACTTTTGGTGTAAAAGCTCATTGATGTCTACTTTTTTCTTTTTTTGAATTGGAGTCTCACTCTGTTGCCCAGGCTGGAGTGCAGTGGCATGCTCCTGGCCATCGCAGCCTTGACCTGCTTGGTTCAGGCAATCCTTCCACCTCAGCCTTCCAAATAGCTGGAACTACAAGTATACGCCACCACGCCCAGCTAATTTTTAAAATTTATTTATTGTAGAAATGAGGTCTTGCCAAGTTGCCCAAGGCTGGTCTTGAACCCATGTGCTCAGGCAATCCTCTCACCTCAGCCTTCCAAAGAGTTGGGATTATAGGTGTGAGCCACCATGCCTGGCCTGATTGATGTCTACTTTAAAATCTCTTAGAATTTTACTAATGCCGTGTCATTTCTTAGCATCTCATTTGCTCATCTGATTTGCTTATTACAAGACTTTCAAATGCTCTTCTAAATTTTTATAAATAAGTACTATTTTAGAATGACTGATGAATTTTATAGATCAGAAATTAGCACACTGTAGTTCATGGGCCAAATCTAGCCTACTGCTTGTTTCAGTGAAAAAGTTTTATTGGAACCCAGCCACATGCATTCGTTTATATATTGTCTGACTGCTTCCACTCGACCAAGACAGGGCTGAGTCGTTGTGACAGAAGCCATATGGCCTGTAAGCCTTAAAATGCTTGCCATCTGGCTCTTTAAAATGTGCTGACCCCTGTTACAGTTCGCAGTTTTTAATGACTGAGGACGAATAAGATGCTTCAGCAGCAGGACTGAAAGTAGTTTTCTGTAATTAATAATACCAATCAGTTTTATAGGTAACAAGAAAAAATAGTGAATTATCACCTCAAACTGGGGAGTTGGTTTAGTCTTCTTGACACTATTTTTTCTTGGATATTTTCTTTGTATTAAAAAAGTTAAAGGATATTTTCTTTGTATTAAAAAAGTTCGACTACCAGGGAGAGTGAGGGCCAGTTATAAGCCCAAACTTCACTTGCGTGCAGCCCAACTTGCTTAAGTAGTTAATCCTCACTTGTACCCTACATCGGTGTAATAAAAAAATAATACGTAGTTATTTCTTTGTTGACTAGAAAGAATGGGATATTAATTATTTTACATATCAAATTAAGACACTTTGTAAAATACTTCTTTCCAGGGAATGCCGTGGAGATATTAAAGATGTATAAGGGGCTGTCAAGTTTAATCTTAAATGTTTTAATTTGTGTTATTTCAGGATGATCTTGAGGACCTTATGGTTAATTGGGATGAGAGCAAAAGCATTGGTGACATTTTTCTTAAATATGTAAGTATTTTATTTCCTTTTTCAGTTTTCAGTTTAAAAGTTTCATCTCATTAAGGACTGGCAACGAATGAAATTTACCTGTAAAGGTTTTGAAACTTTGACATGGTTGTGTTTATAAAATATACTAGAAACTTTTTTCTTCTGAAACATAAAATATAAAATTCAACACTATTGATAGCCCAAGATCATCATTAGAAGAATGCTAATTATTGAACTGTGCTATAATAGTTTTTAGTGCATGTCAAATTATTTGCCATTCATAAATTGCCACAGATTAATGATTTCTTTTTGAAATTGTCTATAAATTTTTCTCCTTTCCTAGTTGATACCATTTTTTGCTGCCAGTATGTGTGTTTCTATTTAAAGACTTCTAATGAACTGCTTTTTTGCTTGGTTAAAAACCATACAAGTTAAGTTTTATAAAATAGAGTAAATTCATTTTGATGAGGTTCTGCGATGAGGATTCAAAAGTTTCTTGGAATGTTTTAAGACAGGATTTATAACTTTCAGTTTTTAGAGTACTGGCATACAACATATACTTTTATTATGAGGCTTCTCCCCAAATTCCTGACCAGTTTCTTAGAAGTCTTTTCTGTCTGAGAATTTTAAATATGCAGATTATTGCCACATATTATTTTGATACCTATTAGTCATCTTAATTAGCCAAAACATTTTTCCTTTTCTTGCTTGCACTTTTGGGTAATATAATTGACCTTTTAGTGGTTTGGATTCTTCACTAATAGCATGCTCTTGGATTCCATATAGATCATCTTTAATTGCTGGATTTTGAACTTTTAGAAGTTTTTTTTTTTTGGTTGTGTTTGTGTCAATGCAATAAGCTTTAATATACCTTTGTTTGTTTCTGGGCCTTTACTTTTCATGTTTTAGGCTGTGTATACCATTTGATCTACTTTGTATACCAATTAGGTTTTTACTGACAAGTTTATAGATAAATTTCGGTGTTTAATTTGAGAAGAAACTTATTTTAAATGTTACTTTTGCATCCAGTATGCCAGAATGTGACTGTTAATTATTTGATATTGAGTTTCATAGTCTTTAAGGGTGACAGTGCATAACAAATTATGCAAAGATTAGACACCTTACTCCTTTCATCTTTTTAGGCAAAAGATTTGATAAAAACCTACCCTCCCTTTGTAAACTTCTTTGAAATGAGCAAGGAAACAATTATTAAATGTGAAAAACAGAAACCAAGATTTCATGCTTTTCTCAAGGTAATGTACATTTCTTTCAAATATAAATCTGAGAATCATTTCTGAAGGAATTCATTAAAATGTTTAAAAAATTTAGTAAATTATAAATTTAGTAAAAAGGTATCCGTGAAAGAACATTTACATTTTATCTATTCAGTTATACTTGTGAGTAACAACAATGTTTAGCTTTAGAAGACTTGATATATTAGGTAGTGAGTGTCAAGAGGCAACTGAGTGAATGAAAATGTTGTATGTGGTTATTTGGGGAAGGAAAAAAAAGTTGTGGCTGGGCATAGTGGTTCACATCTGTAACTCTAGCACTTTGGGAAGTTGAGGCAGGAGGATTGGGTGAGGCCAGGAGTTCAAGACTAGCCTGGGCAACATAGCAACTTAAAAATAAAAGTTATGCATATTTTAGCTCTCAAAGCACTGAAACAGTTTCCAGTGAGATTTTGTTTTGCCTTTAATGAGTTTTTTCTTATCAGTGCCTTCCTTTGTTTATCCAATGGTATCAGCATAATTAATGTTGTTAAATTTTTTTTCTTGTGAATGATACAGACTTAAGAGAAACTTAAGATGGGATACATAGGGGTGTGTAAAAGAACTCACTTTCTGTATAAGACAGTAACCGCTGGTCAAGAGTTCATTTCAGGCCTTGGAAGGTTATTCAACCACAGTAATTCCACTTCTCTGTTAGTTTTTATCAGGGACAAAAATGAAAAGGTACCATTTAATAAAAGGTAGGTGTCTAATCTTTGCAGAAAACCTTTTTTTTTAAAACTGTTGAATACATTCGTTTCTTTCAGATAAACCAAGCTAAACCAGAATGTGGACGGCAAAGCCTTGTTGAACTTCTCATCCGACCGGTACAGAGGTTACCCAGTGTTGCATTACTTTTAAATGGTACTTGTCTGATCTGTTTCCAGTCTACTTCAGATATTTTAATCGAATTGTTTTTTGTAAAAAAGTTGAAATTTTCCTCATATTCAGAGTTTATTAGATTTCAGCATTTAAGTTTATATGTATTTTACTTTGTGGATAATCTTAAAAAATAGTTACTGATGCTACAAAAGTTCAGTCTGACTTGAAATACTTTATTTGTTCTGGCGTTAATTATATTGACTAGTATTGTACGTTTTGTCCATTTAAGTCTTCTAATATTATATGTTGTGTCACTAATTCAAAATCAGTTTACATCCATATACACATAAAATTTACTCACAAAATCACAAGAAAAGAGGATTTATATGTCAAGTTTTTTTTTCATCTTTTTCTGAATTTTAGTAAAGTTCAATATACTTAATCTTATGCCTACTTTTTTTTTGTCTTTCAATTGTTCAGAATACACTTGAAACATATCTATTTATTCTAGAAGTTAAACTATAGGTGTCAATAGAAGGGAGTTTTGCAGCATATAACTTTTATGATAAATTTGCCTGTGATTAAATTAAAAAAAGGTATATTCCTTTACATGTAGCTACTAAAGTAGTGAATATTTTTAGGACAGTATCTGTTTTTATTTTATTTTAAATTAAATATGTAAACTAAGTTATAAATAGGAGTTAGTTTATAATGAAGCATTTGATCCCTAAAGCTTAACTACAGTAATATGTATAGCAGACAAGGAAGCTAATTTTATGACTATTCAATCTATCTTTTTTGCAAAATATTTTGGTTAGGATATGAATTATAGTACTAACTA
Organism: Tarsius wallacei; assembly: GCA_963574415.1. Lineage (NCBI taxonomy): Eukaryota > Metazoa > Chordata > Mammalia > Primates > Tarsiidae > Tarsius > Tarsius wallacei. Next base: position 14,645 of record CAUYQG010164280.1, read on the forward strand.
TAAAGAAATTGCCAATTTTTCTTTTCTTTAGAGTTATCTAATATTGTTGAATTACTGGTTTACAAAATTATTTCCCCACTCTTTAAAACTTCTTTTTTATACTTTTTAAGGAGAAGTTATGTCTTCATTATTGTTTCATAAAGTACTTGTAGAAGTTCATCAAATGTTGTACTGACTAAAATGAGCTCGATTTCTAAGCTTTACTCCTGTTATTCCACATAAGAGATTAAGTGGACATGGCACTAGATGGAATCTAGATGTGGTAAGGATGACACAGTGAAAATAAAAAACAGCATGGATGAGAAGAGTCTGTGTGTTAAGTATAAACCTCCAAGATAACAAAACCTGTGCTTAAGGATACTAAATGTTCTTTGTGGTGTAGCCATGGCCTTCGATATGAAATATATACAATGATTTCTGAGCGAATTGAGGATCATGTTTTTTCATTCAGCACAACGGAGAGAATTTAAGGAGTCTAGGCATGCCCAAGCGTTACTGGAAGGAATTGGGACAGCAGTGTAAGAATATAAGGATTACATATTCTGAACATTTAGGCAGTGAAAAATATTGAAACCTTAAGCTATAATGTGTAATAAGAGAGATTTTTAGGGAACATTGATTAAAATTGTTAGTTTTTTTAAAAGTAAAGGTTGGATATGATCTAATCATGGAAAAAACATTTTATTATTACAGATCTTAAGAAGCATACAGCTGATGAAAATCCAGACAAAAGCACTTTAGAAAAAGCTATTGGATCACTAAAGGAAGTAATGATGTAAGTACATTATTTCAATTTTTGATTGTTCCTTAGGTTTATAATGGAATTGGTAGAACAATTAGAGCCATAAATGGGGAGAAAAATATCAATAGCAAGTTTTGTGAACTCTATTAATTATTCTTCTACTAATGTGGTTATATATTAAAATGATAAGTATGGTAAGAAAACAGTGATTAATCAAAACTGTCATTTCTGAAGGTATTAAACTATTGTATATAGTGAATAACAATGGTTTAGAAACTTAAAAATATTAGAAATACAGTAATGGATGTTTTCCTTGTATACCTTCAGTCATAACTTGTTTTTGTCTTCATATTAATGTGAACTGCCCAAATAAATGTAACTTGGAAATTTGTGGTGAAATAAGGTTTATGGTAAGTTTTTTTTTTCTTTTATTTTTATTTAAGATTCAGAAGGTACAAGTAAGTGTATGTTTGTTACATGGACATATTGTGTACTGGTGGGGATTGGGTCTCAGGTCTACTATTCCCCAGGTAGTGAACATTATACCCAATAGGTAATTTCTATGCCCTGGCCCCTCCTTTATTGGTGTCCCTGGTGCCTATTCTTCCCATCTTTGTGGCTATTTAGCTCCTGTATATAAGTGAATATGCCTTGTTTGGTTTTCTGTTTCTAAGCTCATTCACTTAGGATGATGTTCTCCACCTCTATTCATGTTGCTGCGAAGGACATGATTTCATTCTTTTTAATGTCTGCATAGTATTCCATCGTAATTATACATACATACACACACACACACACACACACACACACACACACACACACCGCATTTTCTTTATCCAGAGAGTCCCTGGTGGGCAGTTAGGTTGGTTCCATGATTTCGTTACTGTGAATAGTGCTCCAGTGAACATATGAGTACAGTTATCTTTTAATGTAATGATTTCATTTTCTTTAGGTAATTCCCTAATAGTGGGATTGCTGAGTCGAATGGTAATTCAATTTATCGTTCTTTGAGACATCTTCATACTGTTTTCCATAGAGGTTGAATTAGTTTAGAATTCTACCAACTGTGTGTGAACATTCCCTTTTCTTCACAGATTCAATGTAATCTTTATAAAAATAATACCACCATTTTCCATAGAACTAGAGAAAATAATCTTAAAATTTATATGAACCCAAAAAAAGAGCCCCAGTAACTAAAACAATTCTAATGTGGAACCGTGAATTCAAATTATATAAGACTATAGTAACTAAAACAGCATGGTTTATTTTATTTTTTTGTTTTCCTATCTATCTATATCTATCTATCTATCAATCAATCATTTTAATAACTTTGGGAGGCACAAATAGTTTTGGTTTGGGCTTTTAAGTGTACCCACCACTCCCACCTGTGCACATTGTACCCGATAGGTGATTTTTTGACCCTCCACCCCTTGCATTTGATCTCTTGAGTTAATTACACAGCTCACAGATACCTGGCCAGGTTTGTTTTTTTTTTTCCCCCTGTTTTTCTCTTTCTAATTTTGAATAGTTTCTGTTGTGAAAGTTGATTAAACAAATTGAGTCATTCATTTTGTGTATGTGGTGCTTGTGTTTTAGTTGGCTTTTGTGTATTTGGCACTAAATCACATCATCTTGTTAAATTTAGTTATTAATGGGCTTTCAAAGCTCAATGGCATGCTAAGATATTTTCTGGGACTCCAGCTGGTAGGTAACATGTTTAAATATAATGTGGATCATTCATGCAGTATGCTCTTTTTTTTTTTTTTTTTTTTTTTGAGTGAGAGTCTCACTCTGTCACCCAGGCTGGATTACAGTGGTAGTTTCATGGCTACCGCAGCCTTGACCTGCTGGGCTCAGGCGATCCTTCTGCCCCTGCCTTCCAAGTAGCTGGAATCACAGGTGTGTGCCACCATACCAAGCTAATTTTTTTTTTTTTTTTAATTTATTGTAGAGATGAGGTCTTGCCAAGTTGCCCAGGCTGGTCTTGAACCCCTGGGCTCAGGTAGTCCTCTTGCCTTGGCCTCTAAAAGTGCTGGGATTATAGGCGTGAGTTTAAAACTGTTCATAAAACTACACCTAAAGACTGTGACTATGAAATTATACACTTCAAATAGGACTCATATCTCAGTTGGTATCATGAGACTCCAAAACACATTCAGGACTCAAAGATTGCCTTTCCATAAAATAGGGTACACCTATTGAGATGCTTTTTCCACTGCTCAAAACAGTTTCTGAACTTGTCAGTTTTGATGCCTTTTAGTGCTTCTGTCGTTTTTGTTTCATGTCTTCCACATTGGTAAAACGTTTCCCTCTGAGGACTTTTTTTAATTTGGAGGAACAAAGAAAGTCACTTGGGGTGAGATCAGGTGAATAGGGAGGGTGGGGCATAGGGATCATGCTGTTTTTGGTCACAAACCGCTGAACATTCAGTGTGGAGTGGACAGATCCACTTGTAAATCATCCATCATTAAATGGGCAAATGTGTTGAAAGAATCTCCAAAAACATTTGAAGTTGAACTCAGCCTCTTAAAACAATGCTAACTAGTGTACTGGTGCCCATGGATTCCTAGAACACCTACCTAGCAGGGGAATCCTATACTACAAGGGGCCTGCCCTCCAAGAAAATAATTCTGGGGTTTCTTTTTGCCCTCCTCCCCTCTCGTTCTATCTCAGAGTTAGCGGAGACTCATTTTTTCCAGAGCTTTCCCCTTCCCTTTTTACAATTCCTCCCTTTATCTTTTTCCCAAACTTTTTAGTTATTCTGGCATCCTGACTTAGTAAAAACACTTAGAAAGCAGCAGATACAAAAGAAATTCATTTGGGCCTTCGTGCTATTTCTTAAAAGCAGAAGTTGAAATCTCCACATAAAAGACATCCTCCCTCTACTAAAAGAAATGGCAACATTCTTATTGTCAAGGGGGAAGAACTGAGACCATGAAAACACTGTACAGATCTTGATAGAATAACATGTCTGTTGGGCCTTTTTCCATAATTCAGTCACATTTTCAGTTAACTATTCTTTGTCCAATTCAGTTTATTGGTAAGTAACTCAAACAGGTCTCCTCAAAATTTGATTCACAACCTTCATAAGGTTACCTATTTTTAAAAAATTGGCCTTATTCCATTTTGTTGGAAATATAAATTTGGATCCAATTGTCTTATAAACTGGTGAGCTTATGTGCTTTACTATCTTGTGCTAAAATTCTAAAATAAAAGATATGAGATCTTTGTGTATATTATGTGTGTGTGTAAACATATGTGTATGTGCTATGCTATATGTTGTGTCTACATAATAAAATCTGGCATAGTTGGCCAGAAATCCTTTAAGAAATTCTATTCTACTTGGTTTAAATAAATGAGCACTTATGTAAAATACATAGTAATTAACCCAAATAGTGTTTTTTTTTTTTTTTTTTTTTTGAGTTGGAGTCTCACTCAGTCACCCCGACTGGAGTGCAGTGGCGCCACCGCAGCCTCGACCTGCTGGGCTCTGGCGATCCTTCTGCTTCAGCCTTCCAAGTAGCCGTAACTACAGGCGCGCGCTACCACGCCCGGCTGATTTTTTGATGTATTGTAGAGATGAGGTCTCGCCAAGTTGCCCAGGCAGGTCTCGAACCCGCGGGCTCAGGCAATCCACTCACCTCAGCCTCCCAAGGCGCGGGATTACA
>CAUYQG010164281.1:0-17741 GCA_963574415.1 Tarsius wallacei
TATTTGCACGGGGCTGGCTCACGGTCCCCCGGACCCCACATGGGGGTGCGGGCGGTGGCCGGGAGCGGCCACTCCACACAAGTGTGGGCGACAGTGTTAGACACCACCAAAAAAAAAAAAAAAAAAAAAAAAAAAAAAAAAAAGAATATGGAACCACAATCATGCTGCCATCAGTACGTCTGAAAAATTAGGAAATCTTGAGGTAGATGAAACATTTGTCCTTTGGGACACCGTAGATATTTGTTATTAATACTTAGTGTTCCTTTGAGAAAGTAACTTATAAAGCAACAGAGAGGCTTGGGAAGAAATTCAAAGGATTGGGACTAAAACTGGACTTCTTTAGGAACTGAAAATAATGCTTCTGATGCTTCCATCAGCTGAATAGTCCCTTACTGTCCTTAATGCACAGATAACTAATGCTAAGTGTGTTACCACTTCGGTGCTCCTATTCCAATTAATAAAACCCTCCAGGGAGAAAGCAAGATATCACGCAGAAGCCCTTGGCATTTAAAATTGAACATTAACTTGAGTCAGATCTCCTCAACTGTCTAAACGATGCTTAGAGAAGTATAACATTTGGGACATCAGGGTTACATCAAAGGCAGTTTTGATACTCCAGGGCCTGTACTTTAGCTGCCTGGAAGAATTAAGGGAGTAATCTGAAAAACAGGAAGAGCTGGCTCATTAAGAAAAATACTTGCTAGAATAACAAACACAATGTGCGTATCAGCTAGCAAGTCCTTCGCTTTCTGGGCTGCGTGTGCGTGATAAACCACATCCATCACTTCTCCTCCCCCTGAGATTTGTAATGTCTCTTTATACAGCATCATTTTCCCATGTAATTATTATAGTCTACTTCCTGTCTTCCAACCCACTCATGGTTTCTTCAGAATTTTAATTTAACAGGATGGGACATCACATCACACCCAGTTAGATACCATATGGTAGGTTCTCCCAATACCCTTTATTATTATTATTTTATGTATTCAGATTCTGAGTCATTTTCTGACATGACTCTTCAAAGGTCAGAACGTGCATTTCTCTCACTGTAACTGATGGGGGAAGTTCAGATCCATGAGGCACAGTGATCTTTACAAAACAATTTACTGCTCTGAACATTTACTGCAGAATTTTAGGCTTGCTATTCACCATGTCTTCTGCAGAAACCCAATTTGCAATCTGAGGTGAGTAGTATTATGTGTGAGCAAAATTGGAAGGAAAAACTATTTTGTGAAGTAAAATTCTCAAGAACCTTTCCACTAATAAATAGAAAACAATGGCATCCGTGAACTTGAAACTTAAAGGACTAGCACTTGAAGGAAGAATTTGCACACTCGAATGTGCATGCCAGGACTGGGCAACTTACACAGTGAGTGAAATGTGTTGTAAGACATCAGGGAAGATAAGGTCCCAGTCTGTATCAGACTGCAAAGATCGCCCCTTTCAAAGTGACTTTAATTCCAAAAGGCAAAAAGCAGCAGCTCTAAGAATTCTAAAGCAGTTTCAACCAGAAAGCACCCATTTGTGATATTTTAAATCACCCTGGATGAACTAAATTATCCAGTACTTGAGATACTTTTAATCCACTTTGAAAAGATAAAACAACAGCAGGAATTAGATGTTCCCTTCATACTAGACACAAAAATAATTCCAAATGCTTCAAAGATAAAAACATTTAAGTCATGCTTTGGCCCCCTCCCCTGCTTTGGGGTGGTGAATCTTCTCTTTCTCTTTCTCTGTCTCTCTCTCTCTCTCATTTACTTTCTAAATAAACTTTGCTTGAAAACTATGAAAAAGAAAATGCTTAAGTCAATATAGTGAGAAAGTTTATGCTTTAGTGCACTCCCTCTGGTCCAAACACATACAAACAAAATATAGAAAGTAAAAAGCAAAAGCACATAACAAGATCAAAAGCAAAATACTACTTTTTGAAAAATCAGAAGTAAAAAAGTGATTCAAGATACTAAGTGGCCTCAAAGTCACTAGTCTTCTGAGTGTCTGAGAGTAGGCATTGGTGAACAAGAGTCCAGTCCTGTGAGCAAGAGAGAACTGCGCCAGGTGACTCAGGAACTGCTGTTTACAACTGCAGGCAGAAAAGGAGTTTTCTACTGCCTACTCTCTCCCCTGAAAAGACACTTAACAGCAACAACAAAAAATACGACTCCTAGTCATTTGCTAAGGTTACTGTTTCTACAGAGCAGCCAACTTCAGAAGGCCATGAACACAGACATAGTGTGAGATCAAGGATTAAATCAAGAGACCTGTAGGATTAGTCAATAGTCTTCCAAACCCTTCTATATCACTGCAGGGAAGAAGATTTAAACCATAATTACAAGACCTAGTTCTGGACTATGAGTTTAAGGAGAGGTAATCTTAGAACTATAAGCCAGAAAGAAATAAAAGAACACAGAATACGTCAAACATTTCAAATAATTAATATTAGACAGACTTTGTTTTCTACCCATGATGAAATCAAAGTAGATAGGAAGGAATGAACACGTATCTAAACACAAACATGCATACACACTCATATTAAAACCCTACACACTCATATTAAAACCCTAAAATTCTCTCCTAAGTAGCTCATGGGATAAAGAGGAAACTACGATATTATGAAACACTTAGACACAAATAACAATGAAAATACCACAAAGCTAAACTTATGGGACCTTGTCACTGGTGTTCTAAGAAAGTAAGTATAGAAACTTAAGTTCATTTTTTTGAAAAAAGAAGTACTTTAAAAATGACTTTTTAAAAAAACTAAATGAGTTAAGCATTTAATGCAAGAACCTAGGAAAAGTAAAAATAAATGTGAGGAAAGTTGAGGCAAGAAAATAATAAAGACCAGGTATTTGTGAAATAGAAAACAAAGAATCAAAAGAAAGCATCAATGAAGTAAAAACCTGATTTGCTGAAAACACAAATAAGATAGATAAACATCCACTAAGACTAACCAATAAAATAAAACAAAACAAACATTGTTAGCAATGAAAAAAAGATGCACCTGCAGTCATAAAGGACATGTTAAAGCCAAATTAAATTTAGAAACCAATCTGACGTAAACATATGTGCCCAAATCCAAATTATATGCATATATTTATATAAATGACAAAAGTGAATAATACACTATCCAAATAAGCAAAGTTGTGTGTCCTATTTTATTTATTTTGAAATAAGAGCATAGTAACAATGGAAAAATTACCTCCGGGCCTAGAAAAATCATCACACTAATGAGCGAATAAGAGGAAAAACCACGTGATTGTAAAATAAATGCAAATAAAAAGCATTTTATAAAATTCTAAAATTCATTATTTTAAAAACACACACACACTTAGAAAGTAGACCAGGTGTAGTGGCTCACACCTGTAAACCCAGCAATTTGGGAGGCCAAGGTAGGAGAATCGCTTGAGGCCAGAAGTTCCAGACCAACCTGGACAAAAAAAGTGAGACCCTAACTCTACAAAAATAAAATAAAATAAATGTAATTTTACCTTTAGATTGTTAAGTCTCAGGCAATCCAATATGGTGGAAATGAAAAAAACAAAATTATACGTATTGGCTACCTTTGGGATTATTTGAAATTTCCACTAATAGATTTCAAAGAATGTACAGGATACAAGGTCAATATAAAAATTATTAAGGTTTCCACTTACCAATAATAACAAATTAGAAAATGTATTTTTAAAATTCCTGTTCTTTATAGAAAACAACAGCAACATCAAAATCACCATGAAACCAGTAAGAAAAGATTGAAAGAATTTTGAAGAAGTAATGCTTTATTAAAAGATTTAGAAGCAGGCTTGAATAAATAAACAGTAATATACTTATGTTTGGAATGACTTAAAATTGCAAAGATGTCAACCTCCCCCTGATTTCTAATTTTATACACACAAGTTTTATTTGAATTTTACTAGGACCATTTGAAGCCTTATTTTTTTAAGGAAACTTAGCCAACAAGTCTGCATTAGCCGGATCTCTTCAGAATGTCTTATATTGATTTCCCATGTCTCTATCAGACTTATCTGCTTCTGCTGGATCTCAATTGTGGCTGCCTGTTCAAAATTCCCCTGTGCCACCTGACTTTTTAGAGTCTCAGCTCTGATCCCTTGTGATGGACGTGGCGACTACTGACCTCTGTTCTTGCCTTCCAGCCTCGATCCTTTCCCCATAGTTTCCTGTTTTACATCCAAAAACTGAAGAAAAAAAAATTTCAATGCATAAATGCTTCAGTTCTGCTAACATATGTCTCATAATGGGTGTGCCACAACCCATGATGGTGTACCCCTGGAAATGGGATTTTTCAGGCCAAAAAGATGACTCACTGAACTGCCATTTCTAGAAATCTAGTCATTCCTACCTAGGAAATTGGCCAATGTCAGGAAGTGACGAATAGGTCACCAAAAGTGACGTTAAAACTTTGCATGAATTGAAGTCTTGTGAGATTTTGATGAGTCAAAACAATTTTTTAAAAAAATAAAAATAACCTTGGGCAATATTTAATGTGTGAAGTTATGATTCTTTCAGAACTAAAAAGCAATAGAGAAACTATTTTAGAACTTTTTATTAGGAAAAAACCTGGATAATAATTGCATTTTATGAAGTTATATTAAAAATACACTGTACGCACGAAGCTGTAAATTTAGCTGTCAAACACTTTAATAAAATATCAAGCAGGTCAGCTAATTTGTTCCTTCTGACTAGTTTTGGTGCTACTTTATTAGATGTGACAAAAACCACATATTGAATAGATCCATTCTCAAAAAAAACTGTTTAAAAATAATTTAAGCATAATCCTCCACGTTTGTAAGTTCATGGAAAATAATAAAATATGATTCAGTTTGGATTCAGATATCTGGTGATTTAAAAGTTTTGTTTGTTCATGATAAAAAGAAGAGATGCTAGAAGGAAGACAGATTTTGTGATGTATGTGAGTAAGACAGCAGGACAACTGAGTGAACATACACAGAGTTCTGAGCTACCCATTATTTTCATAACTCAACTAGATACACACTCCACAGTACTCCAGTTTTGCAAGCACAGTCTCCCTTGTCTCACTCCAAACCGACCAGATCTTGGTTGTTTTTGGTACTATTACCTAAAAAAGTCTCCAATGTTTCAGATATCTGATAAAAAAAATAATACAAGGATATTTTGTACTTCAGAGTAAAACACTTCTATTTCTGCTACCACATTCACTCCACCAGCAATCAAACATACGGAGACAATCTTTACAGCATCCTCCCTACATTTTAAAGGTAATTGTTTTTCATGGGTACAATGGCTCACATCTGTGATCCCAGCACTTTGGGAGGCCAAGGTAGGAGGATTGCTTGAACCCAGCCTGGGCAGCATAGTGAGATCTTGTCTTTACAGAAAAATAAAATATGAACAAGAAAATTAGCTGGGTGTGGTGGCATGTACCTGTAGGCCCAGCTACACTGGAAGCTGAGGTGAAAAGATAGCCTGAACCCAAGAGGTCAAGGCTGTCGTGTGCTATGATTGTGCCATTGTACTTCACCTTAAGAAATGGAGTGAAGCACAGCTTCCAAAAGCATTCAAAAACAAAAAAGATAATTGTTTTGTCTCCCTTACAGTCTAGACTCACCGATTTCAGTTAGTTCAGCATGAGTTTGTTAATATCAACATCAACAGACACCAGATACTAAGGAGGACTAGTCTTCTGTCTACCACCTTTGAGGATCAAATTTGTACACAATGGTATGAGCACACTGGATTCCGAAAACAGTGTTATTTCTTTATCAGTACCCATTATGAATTTGTGGCACAAGTGTGGGGATTAATTGTGTATCAACCTGACTGTGCCATCAAGTGCCCAGGTATTTGGTTAAACACTATCCCTGGATTTGTCAGTGAGGGTGTTTCTGTATGTGATTAACATTTAAATCAATAAGCTGAATAAAGCATATTCCTGCCCAAACATAGTTGGATTTAATCCAGTTTATTGAAGGTCTGAATAGAAGAATAAAAATGCTGAGTAAGAAACACTTATTTCCTCACTTATATACCTCACTGTATTAGAGCTAGAATGTCAGTCTTTTGATGCCTTTAAACTTGGACTGGAATTTACACCATTGAAGGTCCTGGTTCTCACTCCTTTGGATTCAGATGGAAACTAACACCATCAGCTCTCCTAGGTCTCCAGCTGCAGATCTTGGATTTCCCAGCCTCTATGATTGTACGAGCCAATTCCTGATAGTAAATATACCTCTTCTAATACATAGATTGTTAGACAAATAGATACATTGATACATGTCTATCTGTCTGTCTGTCTGTCTATGTATCAAGAAAGGTGCATTTCCTATCAGGATACCTATCTATCTATCTAACTAACTAACTAATCTGTATCTATCTATATCTCTATTCTGTTTGTCTGGAGAGGGTAGACTAATACAGCAAGTTTTCTTCATTCAATAAACAATTACTAAGTGCCTACCATGAGATTACTGTGTCGCTAAGCAATGGAAGACAGAACTGGTAGTCAAGTATCATTAGTTAGAGGAAAAGCCTCTTTTATATGCCATTGGACTGAATGGTAAACCAGCTTTCTTTAAGACCTCTGGTGAAGAAAGAATGACCATTCATCAATTTGATCAACAAATATGGGTTATCCATTGTTAAGTACCCTCCTAAGAGCTAGAGGTACACCAGTGGAGGACAGGAAGACAAACATCCCTATTTCGTAGAGTTTAAAGTATAACTGGGGAGACAGACAACAAACAAAAAAATACATAGTTTTTGGGAAACAGTTTTCCATAGGTCTTTCACATTTCTGCATACTTTATAATTAAAGACACTGACTACATTTGATCTAAACTATTTTCTCAAGGATCCTAACATAGGGAAGTGCCTTGGAGATTGAGTTTCTTGCTTGAGAGCAAGGTCAGGTTTGTTTATGGACTTGGAAGATCATGATCATGATAGGCTGTCACTAAATCACTATGTATCACTACATTGCAGCATCACTACAGTGATACTGATAGGCTATCACTATATCACTATGTATCACTATATTGCAACATCATCATTGTGATACTGATAGGCTACTACTATATCAAAATATAACACTATATCACTATTGTAATACTGATAGGTTATCACTATATTATGATAGATCACTATATCACTAGATCATTATTGTGATAATGACAGGCTATCACTATATCAATACATCACTATAGTGATACTGATCATGATAGTGATAGGCTGTCACTATGACTATATATCACTATATCACTATTGAGATAATAACAGTTTAACACTATATATCACTACATCATTATCAGAATACTGACAGGCTATCACTACATGACCATATGTCACTGCATCTTTATGGTGAATGTGGTAGGTTGTCACTATATGACTAATTGTCACATCACTATCATGAGAATAATAGGCTATCACAAAATGTCTATGCCACTACATCATTATCATAATTGTGACAGGCTGACACTACATCACTATATGTCACTGCATCACTATCGTGATAGTGATAGGATGTCACTAGATGATTATATGTCACTGCATTACTATCGTGATTGTAATAGGCTGTCACTGTATGATCAGTATACATCATTTTATAACCACATCACTATTGTGATTGTGATAGGCTTTGAAGTTAAGTGAGATGAGAAGTCACAAGAAAACTTTCAAGAAAGGCATGACATAATTTGATTTTCAGTTTAATAGAATCACTTTGATTTCTGGGTTGAAAATAGCTCAGAGGAGACCTGGGGAGAAGAAAGAGGTCATGAGATTGAAAGATGGGACAGAAAAGGAGTGTGTAACTAGAAACAGTGTTTTTGAGTTAGAAGGCAGACAAGAGAGTAGGGTTCTGGGGATTAAGACATTTCTTCTTTTCATATTTAAAGCCCTAATGAGTGTGCTAATTTTCTCAATAGCATATTCTTTAATTCACTGAACTCTAATTGTATAAGCCTAATTAGTGCTAAGAATTCATTAGGCAATAAAAAATATCCTCTCTAGTTAAAGAGAAGCACATGTCCTACATATGAAATTTTTAAAAAATTAATTTTGATTACTCTAAGTTAGAGTCGATTAATTGATTACTTGCAAAAGACATTGAACATTATGTTTTCTGAAGCATTATGAAGCAAATAAAATGATAAAATGTAGACAGAGATTTTTTTCTCCATTAAGATATGTCAGTACATAACCATTCTACTCAGAGAAAGGATTTTTATATCACTTTAGAAAGCAAAAATCGTGGCTAGGAAGAAGGCAATCAGGGCTATCCAAATCACTGTTTCCCAGTAATCTTCTTTCCAAGCCAGTCATCTCAATTTTGCAGAGAAATCTTCCAAATCTTGCAAAGATTTCTAGCTGATTCCCTGACATGATTAACCTCTTATATCATAATAAGTCTCATATGAAGACAAAGGAAGAAAGTAGGAGTCTTGTCATGATCAGAAAGCAATGAAAACTCCACATAAAATTAGGGAGGAAAGATGAATCTATATTTACAAACTTCGTCATCATCCAACTCTTTTTGATGTTAGATAGTGTATTCCTATCTGGTAGCATCATTCTAGCCCAACCATCCAGACAGCATTTGTGGTTAAAATTCCTCAGATGAAAATATGCCATTCCCAACAAGTAGACAACGTCATGAGTTCTTGATAAACAAATCTTGAGAAAGCATAAATGCTAGCTGGGCTCAGTGGCTCAGCCTGTAATCCCGTGCTTTGGGAGGCTGAGGTGAGGGGATTGCCTGAGCCCGTGGGTTTGAGACCTGCCTGGGCAACTTGGCGAGACCTCATCTCTACAATAAATCAAAAAATTAGCCGGGCATGGTAGCGCGCGCCTGTAGTTCCAGCTACTTGGAAGGCTGAGGCGGAAGGATCACTGGAGCCCAGCAATTCAAGGCTGCAGTGGTCGGGAGCGGCCACTGCACTCCAGTCTGGATGACAGAGTGAGACTCCAACTCAAAAAAAAAAAAAAAAGAAAGCATAAATGCTGATATATGAGTATTTTAACTACCTATTTATCTCTTTGCCATTGTAACAATATTTATCTAGTATTCTCAGCTGAAAGATAATGCAAGGCCCATGAAAAATACAGAAATGTCTAAGCTATGATCTCTGAAGAAAATAATCTACATGCCAAAGAAGTGCACATTCTTTGGTAAATTCGCTGTGTGTAACTGCTAAAGGAAGGTACGAACAAAGACCCTTGGAAAACAAAAGAACGAGTAAACTCAGCTGTGGGGAGGGGCTGTTGAACTGCACAGTTCAGAGTAAATGGGCTTTACTCCAAAGAAAAAGATGAAAAGGCAAGAGCAAGACTTTCAGAAGACGGTTTCCTCTATGGATGGCCTCCTTGCCTCTGAATACATCAGGAGGATGAGAATAGTCTAACACATCCCCAGGATAGCGCTCCACACATTGTTGCTGAAGTCTACACCAGAGGGTTTGTTAATTCGTAGGACAGGTGTAATATGTAATTCTTCACTGGTGAAAGGTATGTAATAGGTTAGAAAGTCTGCACAGTCCTGCCTCTCTGGTGTAATGGAAGAGGCTGAAAACAACCAGTCCAGCAGAGTATCCCACCACTGCACTGGGGTTCTATAATCTAATTCAACTCCAAGCTTGCTTTAGGATACCACTGCATATATGAAAGCTAAATACAGACCAACTGATTTATGGTGATGGAAACCAAGTGCTTGTTGGGGAGAAAAAATGACTAGAAAGGAGTTGCAGGTTATTTTCATGGGAGCTGGAGATGAAAGTGTTTTTTTATCTTATTTGGAACACAGTTTATATGAGCATAAGAAATTACCAAAATTCAACAAACACACAATATGATTTTATTTTAATTATATCTTTATAAGAAAAAATATCATTGCATCTCCCTCAAGGTAAACTTCTCATGCATTGTACTAGTCAGAGCCTTTAAGGGTAGATATGGTGTCTCACCCAAGCTACAAGAACAGAGTCTTTGATTGTAACAGCTCACTCAGAGACATTGGTACCTTTGGCAGACTTTGGTCTTAGATTTGCTATTTTTTTAAATAGAGTTTTACTCCGCTGCCCAAGTTAGAAACCTGGAATGCAGTGATATGATTAGGTGTGATCACAGCTCACTGCAGCCTTGAACTTCTGGGCTCAAGTGATCTTCCTACCTCATCCTCCCAAATACCTAGGAGCATGCATGCCACCATGCCTGGCTAATTTATTTTATTTTATTTTACTTTTTGGAGAGATGGGGTCTCGCTATGTTGCCCAGGCTGGTGTTGAACTTCTGCCCTTAAGCCAACCTCCCACCTTGGCCATACAAAACAGAATTTGTTTTCATCATTGCAAACCATCAGGTTGTTCTCTCATGAGAATGGTGGCACAAACTCACCACTCACCCCTAACTCTGACATTCACTAAGAAAAACTGACATTTTCTAAGCAGCAAAAGGAGTTTAGGTAAATTTGTAACCCTAAATAATAGTGATATTCTATGTGGAAATTTGATATGGAGATTAAGAGGGTATTCAGCATGCTGATGAAGGGCTTTGGGGAGGTAAATCTGGAGGAGGTGTCTTCTCAGCACCCCTCTAGTTGCCAATTTTGCAGTAGTGATGCACTCTCTTGGGAAAAAGTACCACGACTCAGAAGTATCTTCTGTCTCCACAAGGCCTTACAGGGTGTCTTGCACTGAATATTTAAATTGTGCGAGGAAGAAGGAGAGGAATAAATAAAGAAAAATTTATTTAGGAAATGTATTTGCTAATTTATCAAGCCTAAAAGTTGTAAACCCAAAGGAGGACCAAAGAAAAAAGAAGCGGATCCTATGAAAAGTATGAACAATAAGAAAGTGGGACAAATGTGGGACCACAGACACCTGGGAGACTCTGTTACTACCCTGTTTCCTTATCTCCACAACAACTTCTTCTCTCTCCACAGTTCTTTCTTTTGCCCTATAAAGACAATGAACTTGAGTTTAAAACTATTTATGGCCAGGCGTGGTGGCTTAAGCTTGCAATCCCAGCACTTTGGGAGGCCAAGGCGAGAGGACTGCCTGAGCCTGCGGGTTAGAGACCAGCCTGGGCAACATGGTGAGACCTTGTCTCTACAATAAAAATCAAAAAATTAGCTGGGTGTGGTAGCATGCACCTGTAGTTCTGGCTACTTGGAAGGCTGAGGCGTAAGGATTGCTGGAGCCCAGCAGGTCGATACTGGGGTGGCCATGAGCATGCCACTACACTGCAGCCTGGGCAATGGAGTGAGACTCCAACTCAAACAAACAAACAAAAAATGATTTATAAAAAATCACATCATATATGAGACTTATTCAAGTAAATAAGTCAGGCTTAGTTTTGTTGAATCTCTTAAAATATTTTAAATGATTTCCAAAAATGCTATAACTTGGACCTGCAAAGCAATACCTGCATTATATTTTCAGTTTGGTACACATATTTTGAAATTTGATGGCATGTGCCTTATTTCTCCACAAATAATGAAAAGGTTTAGCCTTGATTGAGTGATTTTTGTAGTGAATCTGATATTTCTGAGGTTATATACTGCAACCTCTTTATTGACCGAATAAGTGGGGGAGAAAAATGAACACAAAATTGCACTGTGAATGTTGTATCATGAATCAAAAGAAAGCAGCCTTAGACAACAAGTTTTCTCTGTAGAATAGAATCTCAGGAAGATAGTCCAGAAGCATGTTTTTGTCACATTCGTTTCTAAAATGTCAGGCCACAGTGAGCTTTGATCCTAAGGCCAAGGAGATTGGGATGAAGAGTTATTCAGTTGCCTTTTTAACAGAACAGCTGTGTTTGAGGTGAATATACATTTATACTTCCAGATCCATATCATTTATGCCCTCTCCCAGAAAAATAGTTTATTGATGGAACACCAAAATGTTTTCTGAAAATGCATATGATCCTGGAATGTTCATAGAACACTAGACACACAACACACCTAACACAAGCTTTGCTTTTGTGCAGTCTGTTTTGGCCACTACACCATGTACCGCAGGGACTTTGCTCACATATTCTAGAATGTTATTTAACCTAAAGATAAATAAAACCTCTAAAAGAAAGCATAGAGTCTGTACTCCAACGACCAGCTCTTACTTGGTTCTTGGGCACAACTAAACCCACAGAAAGACCACTCACACCCACTCGCAGGTCCCAACTGTACTCCCTCCCTAGTTACGTGCATACCCCAAATGGCTCCTTTGTGAAGTGAGAGAGACTGGAGAGAAGGAACAGTGCATACAGTCATCTTGTAACCACTGGGTAAAAAGTTCACCTTTAGTTCATGTTTAAGAACGTTAGGGCCTATTCCACACAGCTGTGAAAACCAGAGCATATGAAATATTCAGAGAAAGTCATGTTGCAGAGCCTGGGTTCTTTACTTAAAATTTTGAGATTTCCTTGTCATGAAAATTAGTAACTTGATGTTCTAGCCTGCATTTGCAAAAGCATTCTCTCATCTATTTAGAATGTGTTTTTGATGGATACCTGGCCTACAGGCCTACACAAACAGTATCGAAATGTCAAAGCAGAGTTGAAATAAAACAAAAAATACATTTATGTATTACATTAAGCACCAATTTTACATGTAAGAAATGGAAAAAAAAGTACTCTTACTTTAAAACCTGAAGTCCATGGCACTCACTGTAGAATACAATTACTGGATACTACTTATGAAATCCAAATTAGAAATGTCAGGATGCAAGAGTTGATAAGTACGCAGAAGGCAAGAGGATAGGATGCATTAAATAAGGGTTTCTCAACCAGGGCAATACTTCCATTTGGGCAGGGTAGTTTTTTTGTTTGGGCAAACTGTCTTATGCATTGCAGTACTTTTATCAGCATCTCTCACCTCTACCCATGAGATGCCAGTGGCACTCCTACAAACTAAAAATGTGACAACCAAAAATATCTTCAGACATTGTCCCCTGCAGGGAGTCAGGGAGGTCACAGTTGCCCCTGTGGAGAATCCTTGTTTTAAATCAAAACCATTCTACAAAATCGTGAACATATGGTTACTAGTCTTTTAGCTGTAAAAATGTATGAGCAATACAAATATTAACACAAAACAGTGTTATAGCCACATATAACTCTGAAAAAGTTAGCCATGGTCACTAGGCAACGGATTGCCCATATTCTACCTGATGTATTCGATCTAGTAAATGGGGTCATATTAATGTGGATAGATTTTTATTTTTACATAGCTCTCCTTTTTGCCTTTTTTTGCATGTTAATGTCTGAACTTTTAGGAAGCAAACACTTTCTTCACTTTCCACTTAGCCTATAGGAAAAATAAAATCTGATCTCAGTTTGAGTCTCAGGTCCTCAGAAACCTATCATTAATACTAGCCTTGGACAATGCAATTGCCACTCTTTCAAACACAAATTACTCTCAACAATTTTTCCATCCTAGAACAAAAGAAATCAGTGCACTATGTTGCATAAAAATTATTCTCCTATATATTTTGAGTTCAATTTCCAACCTCACGATTTGCTGAGGTCATTTCATTTTAGGCTTCTAATTAGTCTTTTAAGACCCAGAAGTTCCCTCTAAACTCTGCCATTTGACACATCGGGAACCAGTCCAGTTTAGAGAAAAGTAGTGTGTGAGTAGTGGAGGAGAGAGGAAAAGGAACTTACAAAGAGAAATATATATAAAGGAGAATATTAAGACATCTACTCCTTTTCCTGAGTAGGAAACGTGTAGTGACAGCAGGAGTTTGTCTCTGCACAGACCTTGTGACAGAAGAGTCCTGACCCTACTGCTCAGAACATCCATCAGAGCCTGGCAAAAGTCCCAGGTCTTTGAGATCTCTTGGAAGGAAAGACCACCAGAGAGGCTGTTTAGGCTGTGTGCACATCCTCACTGAGACGTTCCCAATAAGAATTTTTTCATGAGTGTTTCTTGTTATTTTCTTATCCAGGGATTCAGGTACCCTCTAACACAAATGAAGTATTCATAACATTGGTTCACATGTTCCTCAAGACTGGATTTCCTTGTCTACACTTTCCTGTTTGAACAGTAAAAAAAGAAGTCCTATACTTGGAAGACAAAAGGCCTGCAGATGCAATACGTACAAGTCTCCTGTATTCATGAATTTCTCAACCTGCAGACTTCTGCAGGCAGAACACAAACTGTTTCTTTTCTGCACACAGAACACCAGGATGTTGCAGTTGTGTGTGGTCATTTTAGTGCTATCTCTCAAGGGACTTGCCAAGCCTTGGGTTTTCTGTTGTTGTGCTGCAGAAACATAAATCCTGTCGTTTCTGATTTAGGAAAAGTCAGTGGGAATGTTATATGCACTGGTGACGAGAGGATTTATATCTTATTGAAAGTAAAAGTAGAGATAACAATTGAATGTGGTGAAAAAATGGTGATGTTTGAGCAACAGATAAATTCTTTAAAACCAGAAATAATTCTTAAAAGCAAAGGATATTCACAAATTACATAAGAAAAGTATTGTGCCACCAATATCAGATGTCAGCTAACCCAATGTTGATTTAGAAAAGGTTTAGGTGGTTGCTTAGTTATATTTAGACTGATCAATGAATAGATTGAAATGTGGCTTATGAAACATAGCCTGCTCTTTAAATGTTTTTATACTAGTTTTGCTATAAATAGTTCCAATTACCTGTGAGGTCTTTTTTATCAGGAAGCTTGAATACAATTTAAGTTTTGAAGAATAAAAAGACATTGTGTTTGTTTATATATTATTTTATTTTGTTTTATTTTGTTTTGGTGGTCTCGGGTGTGGTGATCTCATGTGCACTCAGAGTTTGCAACAGCAAATGGCAGAGGAGATCTGATCAACAGTAATCAGCAATTAGCCTGTTCCTTGGATTTGCAGGTTCCATTTGGAGTGCATCTATCCACTCACTGTGCAAACTCAAGAGTATCCAAGTCATTTGGTGTAAAAGAAGCAGCTATTAAAGGAAGTGGTTCTCAAAATTTTATTTATACTGTCATGTTGTCTCAGTTTGTCTGGTCCTCTCAGTTTACAGACTTTAAGGACACAGCTTACATTCAGATTACCATGTCCTCACACACTTCATCATCACTGTCCTCAGTGGCCTGTGGTTTTATGTTTGGAAACATTCGCTCAAAACAAATGAAGCACAGGCATACTTCGTTTTATTATGCCTGGCTTTATTTCACTTGGCAGCTACTGCCTTTTTTAAAAAAAAAATTTATGTAATAATTTTACCTATGTATCAAGTATATGTGATATTTTGATAGAAGTATAAAATAAGTAATGATTAAATCAGATTAATTGGAATATCCATCACCTTAAATATTTGCCTTTTCTTTATACTAGAAATATCTGAATTATTCTTTTCTAACTATTTTGAAATATATAATATATTGATGTTAAATAAAGTCAGCCTAATGTGCTATCCAACAATAGACTTTATTCTTTCTATCTAACTATATTTCTATACCACTAGCCAGCTTCTCTTCACCTTTCACCTCTCAGCCTCCGGTAGCCACTGTACTATTCTTTACCTTCATGAGATCAATGTTTTAGCTCTTACACATGAGTGAGAATATGCGAGATTTGTCTTTCTGTGCCTAGCTTATTTCATTTAACATAATGTCCTCCTGGGTCATTCATCTTGCTGCAAATGAGAGGATTCATACTTTTTTTATGGCTGAGTAATATTTCCATCTGTATATATACCACATGTTCTTTATCCATTCATTGACGAACATATAACTTGATTCCATGTCTTCGCCATTATGAATAGTGTTACAAAAAAAATGGGAGTGCAGAAATCTCTTCAACATACTGATTTCACATTTTTGCAGGTTGAAGGTTTGTGGCTACCCTGCCTTGAGCAGGTCTATCTGCACCATGTTCCCAACATTATATGTTCACTATGTGTTTCTATGTCACATTTTGGTAATTCTCACAATATTTCAAACTTTTAAATTATTATTGTATCTCTTATGGTGATCTGTGGTGAGTGATCTTTGATGTTACTATTATAATTGTTTGGGGACACCATGAACTGAGCCCATATAATTAATTGATAAGCCCATGAACTTAATTGATAAATTTGTGTGTTCTGACTATTCCACTGGCTGTTCCCTCATCTCTCTCCTTCTCCTCAGGCTACCTTATTCCCTGAGACACAACAATTAATAACCCTACAATGGCATCCAAGTGTTCAAGTGAAAGGAAGAGTCCTATATGTCTCATCTTAAATCAAAAGATAGAAGTCATTAAGTGTAGTGAGGAAGGCATGTCAAAATCTGAGGCAGGCTGAAAACCAGGCCCCTTGCACCAAACAGCCAAGTTGTGAATGCAAAGAAAAAGTTCTTGAAGGAAACTAAAAGTGCTACTCCAGGGAAACACACAAATGATAATAAGTGAAAGAGCCTTAATGCTGATATGGAGAAAGTTTGAATGATCTGAATAGAAGAGCAAGTGAACAACACTGCCTTAGTCCAAAGTCTATGTAGATCAAGTTCCTGACTCTCTTCAACTCTATGAAGGCTAAAAGAGGTGAGGAAGCTGGAGAAGAAAAGTTAGATCCTAGCAGAGGTTGGTTCATGAGGTTTAAGGAAAGAAGTCATCTCCATAACATAAAAGTTCAAGGTAAGCCGGGCTTGGTGGCTCAGCCTGTAATCCTGCACTTTGGGAGGCTGAGGTGAGTGAATTGCCTGAGCCCGTGGGTTCAAGACCCGCCTGGGCAACTTGGCGAGACCTCATCTCTACAATAAATCAAAAAATTAGCTGGGGGTGGTAGCGCGCATCTGTAGTTCCAGCTACTTGGAAGGCTGAGGTGGAAGGATAGCCGGAGCCCAGTAGGTCGAGGCTGCGGTGGCCAGGAGTGGCCACTGAACTCCAGTCTGGGCAACAGAATAAGACTCCAACTCAAAAAAAAAAAAAAAAGTTCAAGGTAAAGGAACAAGTGCAAATGGAGAAGCTATAGCAGCTTATCCAGATAATTTAGCTGAGATCATTGAGAACAAGGTAGATACACTAAACAACAGATTTTTAGTGGAGACAAAACAGCCTTCTATTGGCAGAAGATGCCATCTAGGACTTTCATAGCTAGAGAGAAGTCAATGCCTGGCTTCAAAGCTTCAAAGGACAAGCTGACTCTCATTAGGGGTTAATGCAACTGGTGACTTTAAGTGAAAGCCAATGCTCATTTGCCATTGCAGGAATCCTAGGACCCTTTAAAATTATGCTAAATCTACTTTTCATGTGCTCTGTAAATGAAAAAACAAAGCCAGAATGACAGAAATTTGATTTAAAGCGTGGTTTGCTGAATATTCTAAGTTTCAAAAAATTATTCCTTTCAAAATATTACTACTTATTGACAACACACATAGTCATCCAAGAGCTCTGTTTGGAATGCAAGGAGACTAATGTTGTCTTTATGCCTGCTAACACAGCATTCATTCTGCAGCCCATGGACCAAAGGGTATTCACCACTTTCAAGTCTTAGTGTTTAGGAAAGATATTTAATAAGGCTATAGTCATCATAAACAGTGATTCCTCTGATGCATCTGGGCAAAGAACATTTTAAAACTTTGAAAAAGAATTCACGATTCTAGATGCCATTAAGAATATTTGTGAGCCGGGCTCGGTGGCTCAGCCTGTAATCCCGCGCCTTGGGAGGCTGAGGTGAGTGGATTGCCTGAGCCCGCGGGTTCGAGACCCGCCTGGGCAGGCGAAACCTCATCTCTACAATAAATCAAAAAAAATTAGCCGGGCATG
>CAUYQG010164284.1:0-10849 GCA_963574415.1 Tarsius wallacei
CTGGGACCTTATGGGTTGCTGAGCACAGGCAACCAAGTGTTTTCCTCAACCCCCATTCCATCTCCTTTTAACTCTCAGACCAACTTGGAGTGATCCAGGGACTAGAGGTAACGTTCTAAGAAATCTCCTCTGTAATCCTTCTAGGGATCAAGACAGAAAGAACCCTGACAGCGGTTCATACTAGAGAACATTTCTCCTATGGCAGTAGACTGAGATGGTACAATCGATGTCCAGTGCATCAGAATAACTTGCTACTTGCTGAAAAAATTATAGGAACTATGTACACCATGTAGCTTCAGATATTGGTCTTAAAAGGGATCTGGACAGCTTTTAATGGTTTCAGATTAGAACTGGGGACAATTTATATATCCAATTTATGTATAGCCGGGTGTGGTGTTGCACGCCTGTAGTCCCAGCTCTTCAGGAGGCTGATGTAGGAGAATCACTTGAGCCCAGGAATTCGAGGCTGCGCTCCATTCAAACTTTTTAAATGTGGTTAGAGTTTTTTCTTTTTTTTCATTTGAAGATTAGGAAAAGGAAAACTAAGTAGAACTTGTGAAAAATTTAACACCACGAAACATGTGAAAAGCAACAGTAAATGGAATAACTTAGAAGAGGATGGTGAGGATGGTTTGCTATGGAAATCATAATACAATTTAGGCTGAGTGCTGTGGCTCTCGCCTGTAATCCCAGTGCTTCGGGAGGCTGACGCAGGAGGATTGCTTGAGCCTAGGAGTTCAAGACTAGCCCGGGCAACATAGCGAGACCCTATCTCTACAAAACATAAAAAATTAGCTGGGCATGGTGGTGCATGTTTGTAGTCCTTGCTACTCAGAGGCTGAGGCAGGAGGGTAGCTTCTGCTCAGGAGTTTGGGGTTACAGTGAATTATGATCACACCATTACTCTCCTGCCTAGACAGAGCGTATCCTGTCTCTCTTTAAATAAACAAACATAAATAGATTTCAAAACTATTTGGCATCTACAGTAGGATGCAAAAATAAATGACCTTCGTCAAATGTGACTGATAAGGAAAGAACAGGTTGAAATAACAAAATATTAATCCACCCCAGGAAAATGCAACACAAGATTAAAAGGTGAAAGAGTGAGATAAGAAAGAATTCTAGCTGGGCTTGGTGCCTCAGCCTGTAATCCCAGCACTTTGGGAGGCTGAGGCGAGAGGATTGCCTGAGCCTGTGGGTTCGAGACCAGTCTGGGCAACTTGGCAAGACCTTGACTCTACAATAAATCAAGAAAATCAGCTGGGCATGGTAGCACGTGCCTGTAGTTCTGGCTACTTGGAAGGCTGAGGTGGAAGGATTGCGGGAGCCTAGCAGGTCGATGCTAGAGTGGTCGTGAGTGTGCCACTGCTCTCCAGCCTGGGCGATGGACTGAGACTCCAACGCAGAAAAAAAAAAAAGAAAGCCTTAAGAAAGAATTCTGAGCAGGGTGGAGTGACTGACACCTGTAATTCCAGTACTTCTCAGGCTGAGGTAGGAGGAATGCTTGACCAGGAGTTCAAGACCAGCCTGGGCAACAAAGGGGAACCTGGTGTTTGTTATAAATCAAAAATTAGCCAGGTGTACACACCTGTAGTTCTAGCTACTCAGGAAGCTGATGCAAGAGGATCACTTGAGCTGAGAAGTTCGAGGCTGTGGTGAGCCATGATTGTGTGACTGTGCTCCAGCCTGGGCAACAGAGTGAATCCTTATTTCCAAAAAAAAAAAAGAAAAAGAAAAAGAGAAAGACTTCTAACTTCTAAGGAAACTAAAAATAGAATAGTAGATTTAAAATTTATGAGTAGCTATGACAGAATTGATATTGCGGAAAATCAGATTGGTGATTTGAAGGACAAAATGTAGAGAAAAAGAATACAGAGATAAAGTACAGAGGAAAAGAACAAAGAAGTAAATCAGAAATAAATTAAGAAAAGAAAAATGAAGGGAAAAGATGATAATATGGGGTACCAATGTAAAGACTGTACATTTTTCTAGGCAGAAACCAGAATAAATGTAACAGATGTAATAATTTAGGACATGATTCAAAAACACTTCTTTGAGAGAAAAAGTGTTCTAGCAGACAGGATGAGATCACTGCTTTACAGGGAAGATAATCAAATGAGGCCTCTAATTTAAATACATTTTTGAAATTTTTAAAATTATAAAGAAAAAAACGCAGTGTCACCTACAAGAACAAAAATTTCAATAATGAACATGTATTTTTTTCTATCAAGGGAAACCGCAATACAGCTTTTAAAAAGAGATAAGTTCTATGACACTGGGGTAGCCATGAGTGTTCCACGGCACTTCAGCCTGGGTGACAGAGTGAGACTTCAACTAAAAAAAAAAAAAAAAAAAAAAATCCTGTGATGTCTTTTCTTTCAAATTCATTCAGTAATTAATTGCATATCTTTTTTATTTTTTATGAAGAATTACAAGCCATATACAAGAAGGAGGCAGAACAGTGTAACGAAATCTCTCGCACTCACCACTTAGATCAACATTTGTCAATCAGACCAATCTTGTCTAATCTAGTTCCCTTCTCCTATGTTATACTGAAACACATCCCAGGTATCGTTTAATTTCACTTATAAATACTTAAGGGTGACTCTCTCATCTCTAAAAGATAAGAACTCTTTTAAAATATAAATGCAAGATAATTTTCACACTTAAAAAATTAAAAATAATATCTTAAAAGTGTCATAAATTTCCAATTTTATTATATCTCTCATGTAATATCAATTTATTTAAATTAGTATTCAGAGAAGATATAGATAAGATGATTGGCCGATGGGTCTTTTAAGTAATTTTTAAAATATATAGGTTCTTTCCTGGTTTATCTCTTCTTGTTCATCTTTTTTAATTTCTTGAAATTTATTTGTTAAAAAAACTGTCATTTATTCTAGGAGTTTCACAGCCTGCATTTTGTTGATTGCATTCACATTGTGTAGTTTAACATGTTTCTTTATTCTGCAGATTTTCTTTAAAGTGATAATTTAATCTGCGGTAATGGAAGTGCTTTATATTTGTGCTAATAGAGTAGATACTAGCCACATGTGGCTATAAAGTGCATGAAATATGGCTATTG
The DNA here is from genome assembly GCA_963574415.1 of Tarsius wallacei. Classification (NCBI taxonomy): domain Eukaryota; kingdom Metazoa; phylum Chordata; class Mammalia; order Primates; family Tarsiidae; genus Tarsius; species Tarsius wallacei. Next base: position 3,086 of record CAUYQG010164284.1, read on the forward strand.
TGTCTACGGAACTGAAATTTCTATTTTAATTAATTTAAATATAAATTTGAATAATCACAGTAAAATAAGTTTAACTAATTATACTTGGCTACTGTATTGGGTAGTCCAAAATTAGAAACTTGATAAAGGCTTGGCATCTGACTTTATTTATCTATTTTTTTCTTTTTTTTTTAAATTTTAAAATTGTGGGGTACAATTCAGGGTTAGGTATACAAATATTCATTGTACAGGTACCCTTGTTGATGAGTTGTGGCCCCCCCTTTCCCAGGCAGTTTCCCGCTACTGCCAATCCTTTTCTTATAGTATTACAATAGTTGTTCAAGGTCCACTTATGAGTGAGAACTTGTGATACTCAGTTCTCTGTTTCTGTGAAAGATCACTCAGTATTATAGACTCAAAGTCCATTCAGGTTGCTGCGAAGTTCATGATTTTGTTCCTCTTTTTTTGAGTTGGAGTCTCACTGTTGCCCAGACTGGAGTGCAGTGGCCGCTCCCGGCCTCCGCAGCCTCGACCTGCTGGGCTCCGGCAATCCTTCCGCCCCAGCCTTCCAAGTAGCTGGAACTACCATGCCTGGATGATTTTTGATTTATTGTAGAGATGAGGTCTTGCCAGGTTGCCCAGGCGGGTCTTGAACCCGCGGGCTCAGGCAATACACTCATGATTTTGTTCTTCTTTATGACTGCGTAATATTCCATCGTGTATGTGTTCCACATCTTTTTAATCCAGTCCTCTTTTGATGGGCAGCATGGTTGGTTCCATGTTCTTGCTACTGGGACCAATGCTGCAATAAACTTTTTTTTTTTTTTTTGAGTTGGGGTTTCACTCTGTTGCATAGTCTGGAGTGCAGTGGTACTGCCTCGGCTAACCACAGCCTCTACTTCCTGGGCTCAGGTGATCCTCTCCCATCGCAGTCTCCTGAGTAGCTGGGACTACAGCATGCACTATCATACCCGATTAATTTTTTTGATTTTTTTTTTATAGAGATGAAATCTTGTAATATGGCCTATGTTTGTCTTGAACTCCTGATCTCAAACTTGGCCTCCCAAAGTGCTGGGATTAGAGGCTTGAGCCACTGTGCCTGGCCTGCCTTTCTTTTAAATTATATTTATTTTAAAATTCACTTTAAATTCTTCATCTTGTACACTTCTTTTTTGAGTTCTATAAGCCTCTGGCCTGTATCAATTTGAATTTTCAATTTTAATTTCAATCCTTTTTTTTTTTTTTAAAAACACCATCTTACTTGTTATAATAGATTTACATTTTTGCCTTTACTAGATTTGTTCTATGGTTTCTCTTTATGAGAAATTGTAGACATTGATTTCCATTTTAGTCATAGAATATTAAGAATTATATAATATAGGAAGTAGCTATGTGAAGATCAAGCGTATGCTGTAAGATAGGAACATGTCAGGCTAGAGTTTGATGAGCTGGTGAGAGGAGCTGGGAAGACAAGATCTTGAAAGGAAGGAGTTGGAAGATCAGAGAAAGACTACCAACCAGCTGTGTTTAAGCTCTGGCATGTGGGGAACAAGTCAGAGGTAAAGCATGTCTGGACTTGAGGTACATTCCACTGCCAGAGAGAAGGAGATTGTTGAAGAAACCTGTGGAAGAACTTTTTCTTGGCTACCAGTGGTAGGCCTGGGGTCACTGTTCATGGGTAAAGCTGATCAGAAGGAAGCTGCATGTGGACCGGACCGGAACTAGAACTCACTGGCACTTCTGCATTTGTCTCTCACTGTCATGGAGTGAAGACCAGCTGGGATCCATCAGTGCTTCTGTATTTGTCTTTCATTGAGTGTCATCACAATGACTTTTGGATGGTAATAGTAGGTCTTTTACTTCCACCTTTCAAACTTTGTCCAAAGCTTTATTTTGGCTAGCTAACTTGGAGCCATACAGCTCTACAGGGAAGGGGAATTGCAAACTGGCTCTAGTTTAGGGACGTTCATGTAACACAGAACCACCATGGTCCACCACTTGTTGACTTGGCAACAATTTACACCCTTTAAAACCAATATTTCACTTCCAAACAAAGACAACAGCAAAACTATGCTTCTGCCCAACTTGGATGGTAGCTATTCCTTATACAATTGAAAATACATCAGCTTTCTCCTGAAAGAGCTTTCAAAAGTTCCATATGCCACTTTATTCATCAATTGATGGTACTCCTTCCCCTTTTAACTGAATCATACTCCCCCTTTCATATCTTGTAACTTAAATACTGAGTTACAATGCTCACTCGTATCAACACGTCTTATGTTTGATAGAGGAATAAGAGAGACAAGCTAAAGAAAAAGAATATATGTAAATATATTTATAGTAAAGTATAGAAAAAATTCTTTTAATTCTAGTTCCTCTTGACATATAATGGGATTGCATTCTAATAAACCCACCATAGGTTGAAAATATCATGAGTTGAAAGTGTGTTTTGGGTGGACAAACCCATCATAAGTCGAAGAGTGTACTGAACGTGTATTGCTTTTGCACTATTATAAAGTTGAAAAATTTTAAGTTGAACCATTATAGATTGGGGTTGTCTCTACTTAGTCCTTCTTCTTCTATTTGATCATGTGATCATAGCTTGTATTTATAACTTCCTTCCCTACCCCTACCATACTCCGTCTGCAAGCATCTTTTTGGATATGGTTTCATCCCAGGTGAGATGATCTAAACCTTTATTCCAAGAGGATCTGTGCTGTTAATCATTTGCCTGTGTGGAGTTGCTGGAAGTATCCATAATTATTTTTTACTGTGGTTAAAAAATGTATATCATAAAGCTTTCCATCTTAACCATTTTGAAATGTACAGTTCATTAGTGTTAAGTGTATTCATATTGTTGTGAAATGGATTTACAAAAAACTTTTTCATTTTGTAAATCTGAAACTCTATACCCATTAAATTACAACTCCCTTATGTTAGCCTGGGTTCTCCAGAGAAACAACCAGTGGGAGATGCACAAACACACATACTGTAATGAATTGGCTCAGGTGATTATGGAGGCTGAGAAGTCCAAGAGCTGCAGTTGGCAACCTGGAGACCCAGGAGAGCCAATGGTTTGGTGTTTGTCTGAGTCTGAAGGCCTTAAAACTAGGAGAGCTGATAGTGTAAGTTCTAGTCTGAGTCTGAGCCTGAAGGCTGGAGAAGTCCTGTGTCCTAGCTCAAAGACAGACCAAGAGAGAGAATTCTTTCTTACTCAGCCTTTTATTCTATTCAGGCCTTCAACAGATTGGATGAAGCCCACTCAAGTTGGGGGGACAATCTGTCAGTTTAAGTGTTAATCGCCCTCACAGATGCACCCAGAAATAATGTTTAACCAAATATTTGGCACCCAATGGCTCAGTCAAATTGACATAAAACTAACCAACATGTCCCCTTTTTCTCCTTCCTCCCAGCCCCTGATAATCCCCATTTTGCTTTCTGTTTCTGTGAATTTGACTGCTTTAGTTATCTCACATAAGTAGAATCATACAGTATTTGTCATTTTGTGATGGGCTTTTTTCACTTAGCATAATGTCTTCAAGGTTTGTTCATGTTGTAGCATATAACAGGTATTCTTTGCTTTTTAATGCTGAATAATATTCCATTAGATGTGTGTACCACTTTTTGTTAATCCATTTACCCATTGATGCACATTTGGGTTGCTTCCACCTCTTGGCTATTGTGAATAGTGGTGATACAAATATGGATGTGCACAATATCTCTTGGAGACCCAGCTTTCCATTCTTTTGGATATGGACTCAGATCTGAGATTTCTGTCCATTAACTTTTGGGCACCTGTGGGATGTCCTTATTCCAGTTGTGTTCCTTCTTACCACCACGTTCCCTCTGGCAGTCAGGATCCATTGCTCTGGCACAGAGAGAACCTTCTTTGCTCTTTGGCTTCCTGGCATGAGGAGCTCCCCTATGATCAGGTGGCATTCTCAACTTCCATTTTAATGGAATTATTGCCGTGTCCTGTGGCAGAAGCATTTCTTCCTTGGGAATTAAGACTTAAACCAACAGAGTTCACAGTTTCTGAGATAGGAAGCAGACATTTAACAAGTGGATTATTAAGGGAGCCTTTTCCAACATTTGATTCTAAGAACTATGAATCCTGGCTGTGGGAGAAACCGCACTGTATATGTTGATTGCTGATTCTGAACACATTCTGTGTCCTGGAGGATATTATTCTTATCCCTCAAAATGTTTCCATCCAGCTGGCACCATGAGTCTTCGAAAGGCCCTTCCACTATTCTCCATGCCGGCTACTTTGACGTGATGGAAAACAGTAAGACCAGTGAATTCTATGAGAATGAGCCCATTTTCATATTTCTTTTGCTACAAAATGAGTTCGCTGGACAGAAGCAATGCTGTTTGGAATATGTGATGGTGAATTAAGGTCTTTTGTAAATTCATGGATGGTGGTTTTGTCAAAAACATTATGGTCAGGGAAGGAAAATCTGTATTCAGAGTAAGTGTCTATCTCAGTAAGATTACAACGTTGTCCATTCCGTGATGGAAGTGACTCAGTGTGACTAACGTGCCACCAAGTAGCTGTCTGATCTCCTGAGAGAGTGATGTCACATCATGGGCTCAGTGCTTTTGCTGTTGGTGCATTTGGCTCTCAGCAGGGGTTGTTTGGTGAATGGAAGTTCATATGCTGATCTGATGCATTACCTCCATCGTTGCTGCCATGACTTCTTTGTTTAACTAAGGACCAAGGTGACTGGGACAAGATATTGACTGATACATAGAATGCTTAATTTTTCCTTCCTGGTTATTTATTAAGCTCCTCCTCTACAGAATTTGATATGGGCACAGTGCCCATTTGGAGAGGTCTGTTCATGTGTCTTCCCCAGACAACTTTGTTACCAATTTTCTATTCCATTATTTCGAAGTTCCTGACCCTTCAACCCAACTGTTAGACACTGACCATAAATTGGTATATATCTGTACCTTTGGTCCTCACTCATTCTTGGGAAAATGACACCCAAATCTACGACCTGAAGTCTGCCCAGTGGGAGAATTTCTCTTCACCACTGTCCTTCAGAGCCACCCTTGAGTTGAGTTGTGGTACTGCTGCAGCTGCCTACTTTTGAGTGGTGTCAGCATATCATACAGAGTCATCTACAGAGCAAGCCCATTTTCTTCCATTTGTCAACTGGTCAAGAGGAACTTTCCACATATCCAGGGTGTGGGTTAAGAGAGAGGAAGAAATGTAACAAGAGTGGGATCCATAGGAATCTGGACTACTTGTGCACACCATTTACTTGTGCCTCCAGTATTTGCTTGAACCCAGTCTTCTGTATACTACTTTCACTTGATGACTGAGTGCTTTTTAAGGATGGGTGGGCCAGACAATAACCATTTTATGGTGGGCAACCTTAGGTCACATGGTGAATCGGTGGCTATTCATTCAGTATCTGCTGAGGACTGGTAGAAAGTCAAAGGCTGATTTTCTTTTCTTTTTTAAAAAATATTTTACTTTATTTTAATTTTGTATTTTAAAGATGGGGGCCACAATTCAGGGTTAGGTATACAAATGTTCGTTATGCAGGTACCCTTGTGGGTGAGGTGTGCCCCCACCCCCGGCAGTTTCCCACTACTGCCAATCCCTTTCTTATAGTATTATGATAGTTGTTCAAGGTCCACTTATGAGTGAGAACATGTGATACTTGGTTCTTTGTTTCTGTGATAGATCACTCAGCATTATAGCTTCTAAGTCCATCCAAGTTGCTGCGAAATTCATAATTTTGTCCATCTTTATGGCTGCATGATATTCCATTGTGTATAGGTACCACATTTAAAAAATCCAGTCCTCTTTTGATGGGCAGCACAGTTGGTTCCATGTTTTTGCTATTGTAAATAATATTGCAATAAACATGTGTGTGCAGTTATCTTTTTCATAGAGTGATATAAGTTCCTCTGGGTATATTCCCGGTAGGGGGATTGCGGGGTCGTATGGGAGGTCTTTTAGGAATCGCAAAGGCTGATTTTCAAGAGGAGAGTAGTTATCTATAGAGGATGGCTTATTTTGCTCCCGAATCCTAAGAGTTTATGCTATGGTTCACCTGTAAGAACCTGTGAAATGCTATATATGTACATCTTAAGTTCTAGTAGTTGTTACCTTCTGCTCTTCAGGTCCGGTGAGAATGACATCATCAACTTAGTAGAGAATTAAGTGGAGCAGGTGATCTCTTCTGTAATGGAGAGTTGATCAAGGTTTTTACGGACTAGCTCTAAGATAGGGCAGCTGCCGGCTGAAAGAAACTCTTTTGGTGGTCTTTACTAAAAGGGTAGAACAGATGGCTTCATTCCAGCTGCCAAGAACTGTGTTGGTTTGCTCCACAATGAAACTACATTTTTAACTACAGCTGCAATTGGAGTCTCACGGGATTAATTCACTGTCATTCCAAAAGAGCCATATGTACTTTGCATAGGCCCAGATAGGTGAGTTAAATGCTGATGTGGCAGGACTCACCTCCCCTTTATCTTTTATTTTTTTTTAATTTTTTAAATTTTTTTGAGTTGGAGTCCCACTCGATTGCCCAGACTGGAGTGCAGTGGCCGCTCCCGGCCACCGCAGCCTCGACCTGCTGGGCTCCGGTGATCCTTCCGCCTCCGCCTTCCAAGTGGCTGGAACTACAGGCACGCGCTACCATGCCCGGCTGATTTTTTGATTTATTGTAGAGATGAGGGCTCGCTTGCCCAGGCGGGTCTCGAACCCGCGGGCTCAGGCAATCCACTCACCTCAGCCTCCCAAAGGCGCGGGATGACAGGCTGAGCCACCGCCCTTTATCTTTTAAGCCTTTAGTGAGGCACTCATCTCTACAATTTTTCTAGGATTTTTGCATTACTTTTGGTTTGTGATTTTGATAGATAAGAGTTCTGGTGATTTTCTCTTGACTTCTTCCACTTGGTTTTCCTCTGCAGTATTCCTCATTCCATGGGTCCAGCTAATGTGGACTTTGTGCCCGTTGCTGCATTTGTCTTTTCTGACTGTGCATTCCAAATTGGGGAAGTCACCGTGGGGTTGGTTCAGGTACCTACTGGACTCACTGGAGAGAGGCCTTAGCCAAAACTCAGTTAATTACCTGACCTCTTTCTGCTGCTCCTACCCTGATTGTTGAACCACAATGGCATTGTAGGTCTCCCTGAATTAGTGTTAATTCAGATCCAGTGTCCAATTATCCTTGATAAGTGTGGTTACTTCCTTTTCCCTAGTGCACAGTCACTTTGGTAGATAGTCACATGAGCCTTTGAAGAAGGCTAGGAAGAAGATTTACAGTATAATTTTTTGGCAGTAGGTTGTGGCTTTTAAAGAAGACCTATCTTTATTTTATTTTAACTTTTAATTTTTTTATTTTAAAGATGTGGGGTACAATTCAGGGTTAAGTATACAAATGTTCATTATGCAGGTACCCTTGTTGATGAGGTGTGCCCTCTTTCTCCGGGCAGACTCCTACTACTGCCAATCCTGTTTCTCTGATGCCCTCCTGGAAGTTTCCCATTACTGTCAATCCTTTTCTTATAGTATTACAATAATTGTTCAAGGTCTGCTTATGAGTGAGAACATGTGATACTCAGTTCTTTGTTTCTGTGAAAGATCACTCAGTGATATAGACTGTAAGTCCATCCAGGTTGCTGTGAAGTTCATGATTTTGTTCTTCTCTATGGCTGTGTAATATTCCATCATGCCTGTGTACCGCATTTTTTTAATCCAGTTCTCTTTTGATGGGCAGCATGGTTGGTTCCCTGTTCTTGCTACTGTGAACAATGCTGTGA
>CAUYQG010164285.1:0-20252 GCA_963574415.1 Tarsius wallacei
GCAGCTTTTTGAAACAATCGTCCTTCAATGAAGAGAGACTCAGTTTTTCACTTTTCTCAGCCAATTAGACAGCAGCAATGTGATAAGGGATATATTAAAATGACCTTTTCATCTTATTCTTTCCAGGAGTTGAACACTCCTATTTTGAAGGAACAGAGCAAAATGAAACTATAATTTCAGAATTATATATCCCAAGTTGCTAATCACCATTGTTCAAAAAAGATATTAATTAATATTTTTTAAAAAATTAGTTAATATTAGCCACACTGTTTTCCATAGGTGTTGGACAGAAATAACCATAAAGATGGATAAAATTATGGACTTTGCAGCAAACTGGATGGAGTTAGAGGCCATCATACTTAGTGATCTATCATAAAAACAAAGAGCTGAATACCATATGTTTTCACTCATAAGTGGGTCCTAAACATTTATCACAATGTTACAAGGGAGGGATCAGCAGTTGTGGAACACTGCTAGGGACGGGAGAGAGGGCAGAGGGCACGTGGCATCTCAAAGAGTACCTGATTCTAAACCAGGGAAAGTGAGGACCAGTTGGAGGCTCAAAATTTACCTGCACACAGACTACTCATGTACCTAATCCTCACTTGGACTCCACATCTCAAAAAAAAAAAAAAGACTCAGCATGCTCTTCATTCTGGTGCACTGTTTCCTCTTCTTCTGACCTTCTATAGCTTGTCAGTCCCCTGGAACTGTCTTTGGTTTCTGATGCTCTGATGGCTGACTGAGGTTTTAGAAAGGCACTCAAAGCTGCTCAGAGTGAATTTCCCATGCATCGCCTCACTTGCAATTTAGACACACCATTCTAGACACACTTTCCCATATCAGAAAATTTGGCCATTTTCCTAAAATACTATTTGTGATAGGTGGGCCGGAAAACAGAAATTTCAGCTATACAGATCCCCTGCATGGGCTCTCTGGAGAGAGAAACTTCATGTAATAAGTGGCAGTAAATCAGTCTTCTTGAGGACATGGGTCTTGGGATTTCTCATCACTATATGTGATTTGTGCTTTCTAGTTGGGTTCTCATTCTAATCTTCCACTCATGCAAGCAGCTATAGAAAAACTTGTTCACTTTATAAAGTCACCCAGTCTCCAAAAAAGGAGACTTGTGATGGTTTATTCTGCAAGTCTCTTAATTTCTCCCAAATTATGCAATTAAAATAATTTAGCACAGTGCTGACACATAGTAAGTACTCAATGAATGTTGGCTATTATTGTAATTATAATTATCAAGCTTATTATTAGAATTATCTTAATTATTAGAATTATCTTAATTAGAGAACTTTTAGAAAACACAGATTAGGTATAGAATGTTCTTATCAAACTTATGTAGAGGAGATCCAAATTTCCTTGTGATTTTTGTCACATTACAAGAGACATATTAACATTTGAAAATTCCCCCACAACATTTGAATTGAAAAATAATTTTAAATACAAATGTTAACATTTCATAGTTTATGTTCATCAAGAGGCTTACTTATCATTTCCCACACACTGTATAATAGAACTCTTTGGAGTCTATACACAATATTTCATTTAACTATTTCACCTATCTTCTTCTCTTATGTATATAGTTCCCCAAAAGAGAAATCTACGCCTCATTATTCTCTGTTCAACTCACAACTCGCTAAAAATTGAATCTCTTTTAAAACATTTTTATTTTAAATTATGAGAAATTGAACCCTTAAAACTACTTTATTAATATCTTTGAGGACTATGTTACTTACTACATCAACATTTGAAATGTTCCTTTTATATCTTCTCTAATAATGCATAAAAATGTATTACTCCATTTTATCATTTATTCAAATGTCTGGTCAACTTAAAATCTAAGAAGCAAAAGAAAAAAATTAAAGCAATTCTGGACAAAAATAGTACAAAACTAAGAAATTAACCATGGAAAAATACTATTAATTAAAGTACAGAACTCATTTGCATTTCATCACTTTTTCTACTAATATCTTTTTACTCTTTTAGGATCCTGAGTTTTATTTCCTCACTGGAAATTGCCCTCTTAGGGGGAAGACCCTGTCTAATGATGTGCCTGGTGACGATCGAAAGCCTGAATGCTTTGCTTTCATTTGGGACAAATGAAGGGTCATTTCAGCTCTGGAGCACAGCACAAGTACAACTGAGACCTTAACTGCAACCATACTGAGGTTTAACCTCATTCTCACATGTCCTCTTTCTTAATTTCATTACAAGTCTATCTCCTGAGATCTGTACCCTCAATACATATTTTACATGAAGTTCTCATCTCAGAGTCAATTTCCTGGGAATCCAACTTAAGATTGTTGGTTCTGTGAGTGGTCCTAGGAATGAGACCCTAAAATGAGAATTAGAGGCTAGATCATTCACTGGCTGATTGGGGAACCCATTTCTGGTGGTGAGTGGGATGCTGATAACTGAGCACTTTGTAGTAGAGCAATTATTAAAGCGCTCATCTTTGATGAACTGAGATGGGATACCCATGCAAGGCAATGCACCAGCTAGTGCAACATCTCTGGCATTTAAGAAATATGATCAAATGAAATTGTTATTCCTAAGAAGTTGAATGGCTACTTCTGAGCACAAATAGCTTATTTGATAAAGACTAACTTGTCCAACTCTGGACCTGTTGATCTCTTCTCCACAATTTTCCATACATTTCTGACTTTTCTATTTCATTCAGTGTGATCCATTCCTTTTCCCCAAGTTTCCAAGATCCATCCTAGCAACTTATAAATGTTTCTTCTTGGGTCCTTGCCAGGATGGTAAATCATGTAACACAGAATAGTACTTTTGTTTCAATAACTCTCCCTTATCCAACTTCAGGTTCCAGTTCCCTTGATCCAGCACATTCAGGATCCAGTCTCTGTGTCTTCGCTCTCAGCTCCTGCCAGTGTGTGCTAGCCAGGTCCTGGAGCTCCTTTGGCATATTCTATTCTTCACAGAGCCAGCACTCCCCAGGTAGGCTGTAATGAGATTTGGTCCTTGTTTTTAGTCTGGAGTACAGGAGGCAAGGTGCAGACAGACTCAGAGGGGATAGGTATTGTCTGGTAAGGTGTCTACACATGGAATCTTCTGCACAATCTTAAATAAGAGGCAAGAAAGAATGGTCTGCCTGCAGATCTAAAAGTTTCAGAAAAAACATGTAGATCAAGACATGTAGATCAAGATTTTTACCTGCATTTATGAAAACACTCTCTCATTTCTAAGTCTGAGGTTCAGTCCTCTCCTGTTATGATTATGACTTTAGAGTAGGAGATTCAGCAGAGTGATAATTAACCTTTTCTGAAACATGATTACCCTTGCAATCAAGTCCTAAACCTGGACTTCCAATCTATCTGCTTCTCTTAATTTGACAGAACATGTATATTAGCTTTCACATTTTTCTTTGAATTGATGAGCAATCACCCTGAGCTTGGCATTGTCTTTATTAAAAGACTCAATAACTAAGAACAGCCTTAGCATAAAATGCTAGATCTTTATTAATGCAATCCAATACAATAATAGTCTATCCTGCACTAACCAGGTATAGACATCTGCCACAGGACAGAGATACCAGCTGAGTCCACGTGGGCCCCAGGAAACTCCAGTTCCTGGTGAGCCCCTGTGCCAGTAGCCACCAAACCCCCAAAGGGAGTCTCTGTGAGGCACATCCTGTGGACATGGTCTGTGCTGCATGGGCACTCCCCCTACTCCCTCTCAGGCTTGAGGGAAACTGAGTGACATGCCCACTTTGGGGATGTTTCTCCAGCAGTGCTGGTGCCTGCCTGGCCCTAGGTCAGAGCTGCAAATGCAATTTCCCTCAGGGGGCACCATCAGTGTAATTGCTCCTTCCATGGAGCAGGGCAGGAGCTAGGAGGCTTGCATCTCTGCATAGTGCAGGGATAGCAAGGCAGTTACCTTTTTTCTACCCATGTGTGAGAGGAGCAGACTTGCCTAGATGGGAGAAGTCCACTTGAAGTCTGCCAAAACACCCATGCCTGAGTAGAGCCATGGGACCCCTCCTGGTGATCTGCCAAACCTGCTGGCAAGACCTGCAGGCTGGGGAGGGAGACACTGGAGCTTCTGGCTACCCAGGGACCCTGCTGCTTGTCCTGGAGGGAGGGGAAAGCCCCTGATCTGAAGAAGATTTGCTTCATCCCCATCAGACTGCACCAATGAAGCAGCGTTAGTCAGTTTCCCCCAAGCCTGAAATCCTCCCTGTAGCCTTTGCCTCTTCCACAGGAGGACTAAGTAAGAAACCAACACAAACTGTCACTCCAATAATAGCAACTTTATGAAAACAAAACAAAATAAAAATAGAAGGGACTTCCCTCAAAGATGAGAAACAAGCAGTGAAAAAACACCAGCAATCCCCAAAGCCATAATGATTGTCATTCACAAAGGGGCTTCTCAGATCCCAAGCAATGAAATGCATCCAGAATAACCTGTCCCTGATGACAGTTACAGAATTCAGATTATGGATGGTAAAAAGACTCAGTGATATCCAAGAGAAAGTGGACAACCATATCAACCAGGCCACAAAAACAGTAAAGGAAAGTGAAAGTGTCCCTGACCACACTAAGAATGAACCAAACTGAACTTCTAGAAGTGAAGAATTGTCTTACAGAAATTCAAAACACAATGGTAAGTCCTAACAGCAGAATTGACTAGGCAGAGGAAAGACTCTTAGAACTTGAAGACTGAATTATTGAATTAACCCTGTATGACAAAAATAAGGAGAGAAGAATTAGGAAAAATGAACAAAGCCTATAAGAGTTATAGGATTATGTAAAGAAACAAAAATCTAAGGTTAATTAGCATTCCTGAGAGAGGAAGAGAAACTGAAAACACCCTGGAATAAGCCTTTTAATATGTCATCCAAGAAAACCTTCTCCATTTCACTACAGAAGTAGCCACACAGACACAAGAGATTCAGAGAACTCTTGTTTGCTATTACATGAGAAGACTATCCTCAAGGTGCATAATAATCAGATTTGTGTGTGGAAAAAAATACTAAAGTCAGATAGAGAGAAGGGACAGACCACTTAGCAAGGGAGACCCATTAGAATTGTAGCAGACCTCTCAGCAGAAACCCTACAAGGCAGAGAGCACTTTAACATTTTTAAAGAAAAGCAGTTTCAGCTAAAATTTACTACCCCACCAAGCTAAGCTTCATTAATATAGGAGAATTAAAATACTTTCCAGACATGCAATGTTTAAGACAAAACACTACCTTCAGATTAGCCTTTTAGGAAATGCTTAAGAAAGTTCTAAGCACAGAAATGAAAGAACAGTTCTACCCACTGCAAAAGTGTAGGTAAGCACAGAGTTTACAGAGCACACAAATCAACCAGTCACATTTCTATACGGCAATAACAAGCAGGCTGAGATTCAAATAAAAAACATAATACCATTCATAACAGCCACAAAAATAAAATACCTTAGTATTCAGTTAGCCACAGAGGTAAAATATCTTTACAATGAGAACTAAAAAGCACTGCACAAAGAAATCAAAGATGACACAAGCAAATGGAAGTACATCCCATGCTCATGGATTGGAAGAATCAATATAATCAAGATGTACATTCTACCTAAAGCATTCTACAGATTCAACGTAGTCCTTATCAAACTACCAGCAACATTTTCCCTAGACCTTTAAAAGACAATACTTAAATTCATATGGATGTAAAATAGAGCCAGACTGGCTAAAGGAAACCTCAGTAAACAGAACAAAGCTGGTGGCATCACGATCTCAGACTTTGACCTTACGACAAGGCTACAGTGTCCTAACAACATGGTATTGGTACAAAAATAGATACATAAACCAATAGAACAGGATAGAGAATCTAGAAACAAAACCACAGATCTTAAACCAATTCATCATTGACAAAACTGATAAAAACAAACATGGGAAAAGGAAAGTTTATTTAGCAGATGGTACTTGGAAAACTGGTTAACAACATGCAGAAGAATGAAATTGGACCCTACCTATCACCATATAAATAATTAACTCAAAATGCATCAAGGAGTTAAATGTGAAACCTCAAACTATAACAATCTTAGAAGAAAATCTAGAAAATATCCTCTTGGACATCAACCTATGCAAAAAATTCATGGCCAAATCCTCTACAGCAAAAACTAAAATTGATAGGTAAGACCTTATCAAGCTAAAAAGCTTTTGCACAGAAAAACAAACCATCAAGAGAATAAAGAGACAATTCACAGAATGGGGAAAAAAAATGCTTTCAAACTATGCATCCCATGCCTAACACCCAGAATCTATAAGGAACTCAGATGAATTGACAGAAAAAAAAAGTCCAGTTAAAAAGTAGGCATAGGACATTAGCAGACACTTCTCAAAGGAAGACATGCAAGCAGCCAATAAACATGTGAAAAAATGATTATCATCCCTACTCCTCAGAGAAATGCAAATCCTAACTACAATGAAATACTATGTCACACTAGTCAGGATGGATATTATTAAAATGCCCAAAACAACATATATTGATGAGGCTGCAGAGAAGGGGACTGCTCATACACTGTTGGTGTGAATAACCTTTGTGGTTATTAAAAGTGGACTACTCAATATAATAGTATATAATTTTTTATGATACCCCTGAAAAAAATTTAAATTTCTACATCGAATACCATTGATACTTTTAACCTTTGTGGAAAGCAGTTTGGAAATTTCTGAAAAAACTAAAAATAGAGCTACCATTTCAATCTAGCAATCTCATTTTTGGGTATATAACCAAAGGAACATAAATTGTTCTACCAAAAAGGCATCTGCATTTATATGTTTATTGCAGTACTACTATTCACAATAGCAAAAACATGAACTCAAAACCCAGATGCGCATCAAATGTGAACTGCATAAAGAACATGTGGTACATATACACTGTGGAATATTAGGCAGCCATAAGGAAGAACAAAATTGTGTCCTTTGCAGCAACATGAGTTTACCTGGAGGCCATCATTCTAAGTGAATTGTCACAGAAACAAAAAACTGAATTTTGCCTGTTCTCACTCATAAGTGGGCACTAAATATTGGGCACATGGGCACAAGGATGGGAAAAACAAACACTGGGCACTGCCAAAGGAGGGAAGGAGGTAGAAGAGAAGTAGAACATAAAACTACCCATTGAGTATCATGCCCAGAAATGGGACGGGGAGAACTCATCAGAAGTCCAAACTTTGACTTCACGAAAGATACTTATGTAACAAATCTTCACATGTACCTCATGATTCTAAAATAAAAAAACAAGAAACTGTTACATAGAAAAAATTGCACTGAAAGACATAATAAATAAATGAAATAGATCATTTTTATTCATAAAGTACTCAATACTGTAAATATATCAATACCATCATAATGAATCTATAATTACAATTCAATGCTTAATACAATATTACAATGCCTTTTATGGAATGTAAAATTCTAATTCTGAAATTCATTTGCCTAAGGCAATTTAAATAAAGGAAAATAGGTATCCATTGTCTTTATTACCTGCTAAAGTTTATCATAAAGGCATGGATTTTAAAACAACGTGCAAAAATAGACAAATATATAAAAGAATAGAAAATGAAAGCATTTTCAAATATATGTGTGTAGTTAGTATATAATAATAACAGTATTTAAAATTAGTAAGAAAAAGTGGACTCCTCAATATAATAGTATAGGATTTTTTATGATATCCCTGAAAAAAATTTAAATTTCTACATCTAATACCATTGATACTAATAAGTTACAGATGGGTTACAGAGTTAAACAACTATATATGTATATATAAAACTAAACAAAAATTGCTTATGACTTAGAAGTAGGAAAGGCCAAAAATAAGAAATTCATTTGAAACTCATAAAATTGGCAAACATGATGACATCAAAAGCCCAAACTCTAAAAGATCAAAAACATTTTTAAAAGGTTAAAAATAATAATAGACTTATTACTTTACAAAGTTAAAAAATATGCAATGAGCAAATGTTTATAATATATGTAATAGATAAAATATCAATATTCTAAGTATATACATACTTCATTTATTAAATCTAGAGACAAACAACAAATATAAAAGTAGGCAAAATATTTGAGGAGGTGGTTTATGGTACAGAAAATACTAACTTAAGACTGTGTCTCAACATTATATGGCATATTTAAACATAAGACAATTTCTCATTTGGTAAAGCCTATTTAAAACAGCAGTGAGATGACTTTAATCCATAAGAATGGTAATATTTTCAAAGTTTGATGAGATCAGTGATAACAGGGTAGGCAGTTTAGTGTGACAATACATGGAAATAGCTGCTTTAAAGGAAAACTTTATAATAAATGTACTAATTTAAAAATGAGCATACACTTCGACTTAGAAATTGTACTTCCTGCTAACTTTCCTAAAAACATAATCATTCAGTTCATGAAATGATACATGGATGTTAGTTAAATGTTATTTGTAATAATAAACATAAAATGAAATGAAAATGGCAAGAACCTAAACTCTACTTGTGTAGAAATAATGGTAAATTATTTTCACTTGTGTAAAAATAATACTGGTGATACACATGCAGTGGTATTAAAAGGTCTTCAAGACATAGTATTCATTGACAAAAATGTGGCACCACTATATATACAGATGGACAAATTTATGCAAAGCAAGAATAGGCTAGCATATCACACAAACACAGCACTATCCATTTCTATAGATTAGCACTGTCCAACAGAACTTTCTGTGATGATGGAATTGTTTTATACTCTATGCTATCCAATAAGGGAACCACTAGCTATGCATGGCTTTGTGCACTTGAAATTGGATGTGATTAAGGAGCTGAATTCAAACTTTATTTAAATTTAAATCATTTACATTTAAATAACTACACATGGCTTGTTGGGGACCAGCTTCGGACCCGGCGAGGGCAGGACCCCCGCAATGGCTAGTTGCTCCTGAATTGAAAAGTACAGCTGAAGATACATGTATACATGTTAAATCATTGATGGATGGCAGTCTGTATCCAGTTGCTGAAATATATCACATGAATGTACTCTTGTATTGCTTTTGTCAGTGGAAAAGGAATGTTTAAGAAGCAAAACACAGAAAATACCTTCTTAAAAAATGTACAAGATACATTGCAAAAAAAAAAATCAATTATTAGTGGAATCACCTTTCCTTAGTAATGTGATGCCATTGGGGGAGTGGACTACTAGTCAACACTTACTTTCAGAAAGCCATAGCCAAAGAGGGTAACTTCTAAACTGGGGTCTCATTCTGGGCAGCAGAGAAGAGAAGGCATAGACTACTTTAGACTTCAGGCTGTTATTAGAAAGACCTATGTCTGTAGTCAAATGAAGGAGCAGGGATGAGGCTGAAAATAGGAGGGTAAGAGTCAGACAGAGTCAGAAACCTGAAATAACTGGGTCTATGTGAGTCAGAGAATAGTGCATGTGGGTATCAGTGGCTTCCTCTGCTTCATGCTAGCTTGAAGCACTCGGTCACAGTGACAGTCTCATTATTACATTAATTTAAATGAGCAGCATCCGTTCAGCCCATCCTTCTTGTTAAAAGACCATGTCCCTTATGGATGGAATATCGATGTGCACTCAGTAGAGATGAATCAAGCATAGAATTAGGGCAGAGAGAAGGGACTCTCCTTCAGCACCCCTATTGTGCCCTTCAGAACAGCAGGAGAAATGGGGTAGTTGGATTTAATGGTAGAGAAATGCCTCAACGCTTCCTGAGTACTGTGTAGTAAAAGATGGATTGCACTGGGCTGTTTTATAGAGATCAGCCATCCAGCTCTAAGTAGGAACAGACATGTGTTTGTTTACTTATTTCTGCCTTCCTTAAGATAATAAAAACTCATATTTAATGAGCCAAAACCCATAGACAACAACATCCTGCATTCATCATCTTTCTCAAGAACAGAATCTGGCCTTGGGGAATAAACTTAAATGCTAAATATTCTTCACTAGACTATTTTGTACAAGGTGCTAAGTGCTTTTCTTTGTGCTGCTGCTATATGCGTGAGTAGATGACAAAATGGTAATAAGGAAAGTACTCTAATTAGGAATGATCAAATGCTGCAAGTGGTAAGTGAAAGTGTCCACACTGGTTTTTCCGCTCGGCGCAGTGACTCAAGGTACTGTGCTTGGGAAGGCTTCAAGGAGAGGTGAGGCTGCTGTGAATAGAAACCTGAGAAAAGAGGAATAGAAGCCAGTGGCCTGAGCTAAGACAGCATCCAAGTGGGCCCGTGCTGAAACCAGGCCCGTCTGGCTGGCAGTGGGAATGTGGGGAAGGTTCAGGCTGTTTCCTGGAGCCAGATGGAGACACAGCCTTAGGAGTGCAGAGCAGTGAGGTAGAGACTCAGATAAAACAAGATGGGGTAGGTAAGCAGTAGAACCTGTCTGGAAAGTAGGAAAAAAATAATTGGCCTTTTAAGGCAATGGATTATTAAAATATTAAGAGTCTCCATAGGCACACTAAAGGAGCCCAGATGTGCATGATCAAGTCAAACGTCCCAAATTCATGGTACGTATAGGCACTTTGAGGAACTTCACTAACTCTTCCAGGTTTTTAGTCACACAGTTATTTGGCAGAGGCGTGAAAATAAATAATGCCCAGACATACTCACTAAGAACAAGGCTGAAATCTTACTGATAAGTGAGCTTCTCTGTATGTATGCTCTTCTCAGACCTGATTTTCTTGTTTTATGGTGACATAGACTCATGGTAACTGTAGGAACTCTTAAAATATAGACACACAAAATCTAGCATCAGATTATGAAGTGAAAGAACAGAATGGGTAAGAAAAGGAAAAACATGTAGACTGTTGAGGATTTTATTGATGACTTAAAATGGAAAAACTTGAGATCCAATTACACTATTTACTAGTCATCTGATTGTAACTGATGATGACCAAAAAGTGCATCACGCTACATGGGACAACTATCCTAATAGGGATGACACATAGGAGTAAATGACACCCTCAACTTGTGAATTTCAGCTCCCACATCTGCAGAAGTGAAGCTTATAGAGCCCACCCTGTTCAACTTAGTGTGTTGTAGTAAAGTTAAATGAAGTAGTTACTCGAGTCACACATTTGACACATAGGTGAATTTTTAACATTATCACCCAGAACTGGAACAGACCTGTCGCGCTTGATCAGCTGCACTGAGGGCTTCGAAATGCTTACTCCAAGCTGCGGTAATTCAATATAAGTAAGGAAATCATTCGCGAGCCAAACACTCGGGGAATTTCTGAATCCCAAATACACATAAGCCCGTGAGAATGCTTCGCAACATTTTATACCAGTTCCCTGTGCTAAAGAGGTCCATATGGACTCAAATTATCCTAACCCTTGTTCACCTACTATTTCCTAAGTGGAGTTCTTGTAAAGTATAGATCTGACCATTCACATGAAATGTGCCCAGCAGCTCAGATTTCTCAACAAAAATACAAGGGCATTCAGGGCTCTGCCATTCTCCAAACAACCACTTTTTAAACTTTAGAATGTGTCATGAGTGAGTCTGCTTTCAATTATCCTGGGAAGCTGCAACTATGTCCTCACCCTTTGCTCAGAATACTGTTGTGCTACCCTGGAGAGAGAGAGAGAGAGAGAGAGAGAGAGAGAGAGAGAGAGAGAGAGAGAGAACACTGAGAGGGCATTTCCATTTATGATGCCATTAGCACCTTTACCTGTGTAACCTGTGAATAATAGGAAGAAGGGGAATGATACTCTTTCAACACAGATTTATTGAGCACATTGATATTTTGGAAAGTATTCAAGGCATTAGGAAAAAGAAGGAGGAATAAGATAAAATGTTTTTTTCCTGTGAAATTTACATTCTAGAAAGACAAACATATACCTATATGTCTATAAGTTTATATGTCTATATATCTATATTATATCTATATGGATCTACTCCTATACTTATGCTACCTATACCACCCATACTTACAAGTACATCTGTGTGTATATATGTATATGTATAATTATTTATGCATATATATCTGTTCCACTGTATACCTATATGTGCATATATATGCATATATGTATCTACACATACACAAATATACATTTGCCTATGTGGATGTGTGTGTGCACATTTTAATTATATGTAGCAATAAGTCTTATGAATAAAGTAGGACTAGGGATTAGTGCATGAGTGTGAGGTCGGTGTAAGGTTAGTTATTTTAAACAAGTAGTCAATGGATTGCCCTTTGACAAAGATGATACTTGAACAAAGACCTGGAAGGAGTGAGTCACGTACAGATTTTGAAAGGTAAGTCTTTCAGATAAAGGAAATGGCAATGTAAAAACACAGATGTGAAAAGAGTGTTTTTGATGTGTATGCACTGTGGTAAGAGTGCGGCAGTGGGGTCAGGGCATGAGCCAAGGTTCTGTGCAAAACACAGGATCCTTCTGGAACAGGCCTCTTCCTCTTCCCCCACCCTAGGAAGACTGAGAGCCACCCTAATCTCTTTCTGTGTACTCTCAGATTCTCTGGCAACATGCTTGGCTTCATCCTTTGTCCTTTCCACCTCCTCCCTTCTTTCCCCACTGCCCTCATCATATAGGCTGAGTACTTCATTAATCTGTTTTTAAACACCTTGTTGGGATGTAATAAGCACACAAAAGAGGGCACAGAGATGTACATCTGGATAGACTTTACAAACTGCACATACTCAGAGGGAAACACTACACACAACAGGCCCCAGAAGCCCCCACAATTTCTTGCAGTCCTCATAATCTCCCAAAAGTAGCTAACAACTTAGATTAATTTGGCCAGTTTTGTAATTTATATAAATGGAATCACAAAACACGTGCTCTTTTCTGTCCAGTTTCTTTGGTTTCGTTTCACTTGATATTGGTGAGCTTATCTTTTTTTTTTTTTTTAGAAAGAAGGATTTATTGAGAGGACAGAAAATTTCCCAGAGCAGGAGGGGACAGGAGTGGGTTGCCTAGCTTTATCTTTATAATTGCATACAGTTGTGCATCATCCATTCTCATCGGCTGTATGGTATTCTGTTGTGTCAACATACCACAATTTATTAATGTATGGGCACTAATGGGCACTTGGGTCATTTCCAACCTTAAGGTATTATAAATAAAACTGCTATGAATGTTTTAGAATATGAGAGTTGATGAACAGATGTATGCATTTTTGTTGAGTGTACTGAGTAGAATTGCTCAGGCATAGTTTGGGTGCATGTTAAGATGGAGTAGATACTGCGAAAGGGTTTGCCAATGTTGATTCATTTAAAAATAAAATTTATTTTTATAATAGTAAAATCAATAAATATTTATTGTTGGGAATTTAAAAAACAAAGTAAAGTAAGACAAAATAAAACCATGTATTATATTAGTCTTTATTTTTATAATTAAAGAATTGATACTATGTTATATATAGCCTTCTTTTTTCATTTTGCATTATAGGATTTCCAATATTATTGAATGTATTTTAAAAGCAAAAGTTTTAATGACAACATTTGGGTGTGCTAGAATAAATTTACTTATTTAAGTTGTTTGGTTTTTATTGTTGCATTTATTACATAAATTTTATACACATTCCCGGTTATTTCCCCAGAATACATTTTGAAAAGAAGAATTTCTGAATCAAATGGCTTTAATATATTTAAAGATCTTGTTTTGTATTGTCTAATATCCCTTCAAAACTAAAAAGAGAAGTAATTTATAGGTCTACAGTATTTATCTGATTGATTTCACTGAGAACATAAGGATATAATATTCTATTAATAATTAGCATTGACACGATAGTTATTAAGATTAAATATTTTTATATAACTGGCCATTTGCATCTTTGGTATATTCTCAGTTTATAACTTTTGCTCATTTTCTGAGACCTTTAACTTTTTCTGATTGAAAACTTTATATTTTCAAATAATTAACTTTTTAAGTTTATTAAGTTTTATATTTTTTTACTTACATTTTGCAGTTGTATGAAAGAAGTCTTACAGGCAGAAAATGCCTGAGAGCCACAATGTACCTTGAAAGGAAAGCGCATGTAAGTTTTTAATACATAATCCTAACACTTTATATAATTTCTTCCTCTGGTGATCTATTCCTTACCAATGATTTGTAACTGGCATGGCAGTCAGAAGTGTGATTCCCACCTTCCCTTGTTCTTAAGTCCATAAAAATGAAATAACTAAATGACACCTAAGAAACTGCTTCATCCATATCCTCATTGCACAGATAAGGAAGCTGAGGCAGGGGGGATATCAATGACTTGCAAAGGGTCATACACCATAAATTGGAGTAGGGAATTAGAACTTAGATTTCCATCCATGTGTTACCTCACTGTCTGTTCAGAGGCAATCACACCTCTCTCTATGATTTTTTTTGGATTATACTCACATAGTTGAGCACATTTTTATGTTTGTTGTTTCTCTGGCAATCACGTTCAGTTTGTGAAGTGCTCCTACAGCCAGAGGTCCCTGATCACTGGCACCTGGATACCCCCATTGAATACCAGGCCCTTTCCTCCTTGTGACCCAGAAAAGAGGCTCCCTGTCCCAGATATGCCTCCTAGGTGACCGCATAAACACCAGGGCAAACATACTTCTTCCTATATATCTCCCATAGGTCCCTTCTGTGACTCTGCGACTGTGCCTAAGGCCAGTCTGTTTCATGATTCCTTTCTGCTGTACAGAATCCTGTGTTGAGGTAGAGCCTAAATGAGCTCCTGGAACTCTTCCAGAGCCTTGTGAGAAAGCCGGAGCAGATCAGTGCCAAATGGGCCTGTGTGCAACTTGGATGGAATCCAGAGATCTAAAGATGTCTGAATTTCTCTGAGCGCATCTTTAGTGGACATTTCCCAAAGCAGGATTGACCCCTAAGGATGACAATTCATTAGAACACAGTTTTCTTGGCAGTAGTCTCTGTAAATCTACAAGGAAGTTTACTTCAAAAACGAAAATCTGGGATATATCTCTCGTCATAAAATTGGACTTGCAGAAAATTTTAAAGTGGCACAAGAAATCGAGATCTAAGATTTATTAATGGTACTAAGCCTCACTTCATGGTTTGGCTATTTATGATAGAGGAGTGGATTCACCAACCTGCCCCACTTGAAATCATCTAGCCTCAATCAAGGTGTGAATTAGGGACTGTTAGGTAATTAAAAAAGAAATCTTGCAGAAATTTCTGAACTGTAATACGTGTGTCATTTTTAACTAAACTAGTATCAAATAGTTCATATATTAACACTTTTCAGATAGTAAAAATAAATATGTAAAGTTTTCATTATGCACACATTTTAAAACATTCCATGGTTAGAATGCATAATATATGAGTTACATTAGTTTTACGTGTCTTGCTTTGAGAAACCTAAAAGTATAAGCAAATCAGAGATATCTAGATGTCTAGATTAAAACAATCTGTAAGTCACTAATTGTTTTTCAATGTATAATTCAGGTAAGACAGGTTTTTTTTTTCTTAACAATGTTTCTTGGTTTTAGATTCTGTATCTATTTATAAAATTATTTCAAAGCTATTTTAGAAATTGTTAAAACTTCTTGTCTTTTGTTTAATCAGAAGGACAGAGTTAACCCAATACTTCCAAATGGACAATAACATTAATCAAAGGAAAAGTATGATTAAAGCCAATTGCCACTGGAATTGAGCAATTATAAAGAAAATACTCTCATATGTTCCCATTTCTTCCCTACAGTGAAAATAGCCCTTGCTTTGTTTGTAGTCTTTACCAAGGGGAATAAAGTTGAAAATAAATCACAGCCAGAGGAGCTCTTTCTCCCAGCTGTCTGTGTAGTAGGTATTCATTCTTGCTTAAATAACTGGCTCATCTCGACTGATCCACATAGTGCTTCTTGCTTGTCAGAACAGTTCCCTTGATTTCTTGGGCACTTGTGAAAAAATGTTGGGCTGAACACGTTGTACCTTGCCCCTTTGTGGCACTTCCTGACAACTGCTTGCTACTAACAACTGCATTCTAGACATTAGTCTCATTAAAGAAAATGAGGCTGCTGAAGTCTTTGAATTTTCCAAAATATCAGAATGTGTTTCAGATCAATGTGCAATTAGTAATTAGACTGAGAATTGTGTGACTGTTACTGTTTACACTCTCTGTAGCAAACACTATCTGCAATTATGCATAGTTCAGTGTTCAAAATTGACTGTGGGATGTTATATTTGTCTTTTTGTATCTTCTATTCTATCTTTTGATGTTGTGAGTAGTTTATTATTAAAGGAAGCATTTAGTGAAATATCAGAGGATGGTAGGCATCTGTGTGCTATAAAATTAACATGAGATGAGCATGAGCATGAGGAAGAGAAAATGACTTCTTGACTGGCCATGTGGTCAAAGGCACATCACTGATGTCCTTCCAGCCTCAATGTCTATGCCAATGAAATTGGAAACACAACACGACTCTCCTTGACAGGAGGGAATAATGG
This sequence comes from Tarsius wallacei, assembly GCA_963574415.1. Classification (NCBI taxonomy): domain Eukaryota; kingdom Metazoa; phylum Chordata; class Mammalia; order Primates; family Tarsiidae; genus Tarsius; species Tarsius wallacei. The sequence goes on from CAUYQG010164285.1 coordinate 16,419, forward strand.
TGATAATGAATGAGGACACATTCTGAAATAGACTAATGAGACAGACTAGAAAACTCAGAAATAGACTCACATAAATATGCCCAACTGACTTTTGACAAAGGTGAAAAGCATGAAACCATTCTTAATTGTGACTGTGGTGTTGGTCACATAAATCAATACATGCAACAAAAACATATAGAATACACACACATGTACATATTAAACTGGTGGGATTTTCCATAAGATTGATAGATTCTGTTGAAATGGGTATTAATGACATAACCAAGGTAACTCCATTGTACAGTAGTACTTCCATCTTGTCTCCATGTAACTTCCCTGACCATTCCAGTAAACAGTATACCACATCTTGTTGGCAGAACTCCAGGGACTTTCCAGTCACTGGCTGTGCCCAGTACAGAAAGTTAACCAAAACTCCCTAGAGGTCAAAAGTTCCCATTTTGGTTGCTAAGTTGCTAGTTTATGGTTGCTAAGTTGCTATGTATCCTTGCAGTTTTTGCCTTTACAACCCCTTGCTTGCTTCACTTAGGCTGAGAGTTTCTTTCTGGAATAAGCCTGCTCTTGAACACTGGCAATAAAGGACTCAATATTTGACTCTCAGTGTGCTGGTGACTCCTTACTCATGGTGTGGCTACAACATTTGGAGGCCCCAGAGAGATTGCCAAGTTAAAGAAGCAGCTTCACTCTGGCTCTCTCCTGCTTGGTGAAGAAGTTATAGGGGAGGAGCCCTCGAGACATTCCAGGACCCCATAACCTCTCACCTGGCCTGGAAGGAGTTGGAATGACCACTGGCTTCCCATTGCCTCAAAAATACCTGAGTCCATTTGCATTCTCCTAGGAGGTAAGAATCTGTTCTGTTTGTGGTCAATCTATTTCTATTTAAGGGAGTCACAGTCTGACGAGGCTGTCCCTTGGACACTATTCATTAGGCCAAGACATTGGCTGAATAGAGTCTCAGTTCACTTTCTGATTTCAGTTTTGGTTTTCTCACCGGTCTGACAATATGGGGCCATAGGCTTCTTGACCCTCCAGTCCCCTGGATTGTATGATAAAGAATTTTTCTGCTGGGTTTTGTGAGGGCTATGGTGTCCGCCTCTTAAAAGGCAGGTTCCAGATCCTCTGTGAAATTGACTGGCCTTTGTTTAATGTTAGATGGCTCTCCACTGGGTCTCTGGATGATTGCATCACTCAGTCTGTTTGGAAGGTCATCACAGGGACTCCTGGTCATTCTGACCAATTTCCCTATATTGACCAATGGTTGAATTTAGTCCAAAATCCCCCTCCATGGTTAAAGGTATGTTCTCTTAAAACTCAAGACCCTTCCCATATACTTGTCTCCAAGTCTCTTTGTCCTCTCCTGTACATGCTCTTTTTTCACCTGCTGTCATTTCTTCCACTTCCCCTCCATCCTCTTAGCCTCTGGCTTCTCACCTCTGATTCCAAATGGATACGGTCTCTCTTCTTCCCCTTCAGGAAGTGCCTCCTCCATGGGGGAGAGATCAGACTGAGCCATCTTTCCTGGCATATATTCCTTTTTCTACCTCTGGTTTGTACAATTGGAAAACTCAAAATCTGCCATTTTCAGAGAAACCTCAGGTTTCACCTCCTTGGTAGAATCAATCATGCACACTCATTGTCCCATTTGGGATAATTGCCAGCAGCTCCTTTTAACCCTATTTACCTCTGAGGAGTGAGAGCACATTAGAGCCGAGGCTAGAAAGTCTCCTAGCTTCAACAGCTGGCACAGAGGAAGAAACTCAAAAATTTTAAATGAAATTTTTCCCTTTTCTTGTCCTGAGTGGGATCCCAATACCTCAGCAGGGTTGGGGCTTTAGATACCTACCACTGAACTCTATTAACTGGTTTGAGCAGAGAGGCCCAGAAACCTATCAATCTTTCAAAAACTACTGAGGTTCTTCAGGTCCCGAGGAGTCGCCAGGGGGATTTTTTAAGCATCTTCAAGAGATGTTCTGTACCTATACCCTGTTTGACCACTTGGCACTTGAAAATACTCAAGCTATCAATTTGCCTTTTGTGGCTCAGGCGGCTCCTGACATCCAAAAAAAAAAGTTACAAAAGCTTGAGGGCTTTGCAGGAATTAATATCTCTCAGCTGCTCGAAGTGGCCTGAAAGGTTTTTAATAACCATGATGCTGAAAAACAAAGACAGGCAGCACAGGAAGCAGATAGAACAGCCAAATGGCAGGCAAAAATATTGGTAACTACCCTCCAAGCCTTCCGACTTGACTAAAGGTCGCCATGCCAAATGAAGGCAGAAACTAGAAAAGGATAGAAGGGAACTGGATGTTCCCCACTGACTGAGGATCAATGTGCATATTGCAAAGAATTTGGTCATTGGAAAAAGAATTGTCCCCGTTGCCCAAAAGTGGACAAACCTAAGCCAGTCCTGGTCTTGCCCACTGATGGGGAGGCTGAAAATAACTAAGTGGGTTGAAACTATCCATCCTATTGTTCCCAACCCTTATATGTTACTCAGCTTACTTCCTCCTCAACACCAGATTTACACTGTTTTGGATCTGAGAGATGCATTTTTCTGCATTCCCTTGTGCCCTGTCAGTCAGTCCATTTTTGCCTTTGAATGGACAGATCCTGACTCAGGTAATAAAAGTTAGCTCACGCTGGGCTCGGTGGCTCAGCCTGTAATCCTGTGCCTTTGGGAGGCTGAGGTGAGTGGATTGCCTGAGCCTGCGGGTTCGAGACCTGCCTGGGCAACTTGGTGAGACCTCATCTTTACAATAAAAAAAATCAGCCGGGCATGGTAGCGTGCGCCTGTAATTCCGGCTACTCGGAAGGCTGAGGCGGAAGGATCACCGGAGCCCAGCAGGTCAAGGCTGCGGTGACCGGGAGCGGCCACTGCACTCCAGTCTGGGTGACAGAGTGAGACTCCAACTCCAAAAAAAAAAAAGTCAGCTCACTTGGACCCGGTAGCCACAGGGGTTCAAAAACTCTCTGACTCTTTTTGGAGAAGCCTTGCAATAGGACTTATCAGGGTTCTGTGCCTTATACCTGAATGTACTTTACTCCAGTATGTAGATGATCTCTTGCTTGCAGTGGCAGACTTGCACATTTGCTTAAAAGGCACCAAGGCTTTGTTGCAGCTTCTCCAGGACCTGGGCTACCATGTATCAGCTAAGAAGGCACAACTCTGCTTAGCCGAAGTCTCCTATTTAGGATATCAGTTGGAAAAGGGTAGGTGAACCCTAACCACAGCCCAGAAGGAAGCCTTCCTTCGAATCCCCACCCCAACCTCAAAAAAACAGGTATGGGAATTCCTGGGAGCAGTGGGATACTGTTGGTTATGGATCCTGGGATTTGCTGAGATTTCCAAGCCCCTATATTCAGCCACAGCAGGGAATCAACCTCTGACATGGACTGCCACTGAAGAACAAGTGTTCCAGCAGTTAAAGATAGCTCTTACCCAGGCCTCGGCTTTGACCCTCCTGGATGTAACAAAGCCTTTCCACTTATTTATTCATGAACGGCGGGGAATCACAAAAGGGGTTCTTACCCTGACCTTAGTACCCTGGTGACAACCGGTAGCTTATTTACTCAAAAGATTAGATCCAGTGGCTTCTTGATGGCCATCACATCTTCAAGCCATCACCACTACAGCTATATTGGTTAGGGAAGCAGATAAACTGACTTTCGGTCAAAACCTGGCCTTGACAGTTCCCCAAGCTATAGAGACTCTGCTCCAGGGAACCACTGGTCACTGGATATCAAATGATCATATTACTCAATATCAAAGCTTCCTACTTGACCAGCCTAGATTAACTTTTCCTACTCAGAGCCTTAACCCAGCCACTCTGATGCCTGA